>JBBPBP010000497.1:14137-37104 GCA_037974735.1 Cicer chorassanicum
ATAGAAATGAAGGGTAATACCGTAAAAGTTGTATTAGTGGGATTCTGGCTAAGGAAAGACTTGGTTATTAAGTGGTCCATTGACCCACCTCTCTTTCCTGGGAACCCCTCTAGTACACGACTTACTGTGTGACCCAAACCTTTTGTCCCCATAATAGAAGGGAAAGGTAATACCGTAAAAAGTTGTATTAGCGGGATTCTGGCTAAGGAAAGACTTGGTTATTAAGTGGTCCGTTGACCCACCTCTCTTTCCTGGGAACCCCTCTAGTGCACGACTTACTGTGTGACCTAAACCTACTATAGAGACGTGAATAAAATATTTCCTTACAATCGTAAGGTTATAATTAGATCATAGCGTTATCCTAATTAGATAATTTGTAGGAAGTATGGCTCGTCGCCCAAACCGATCAGTTCCCCATGGAGGAAGTGAAATGGCTGAAGCAATCCAAGCCATGAATGCAATGGCCGCTGCAATGGCCCAACAAGCCGCAGTCCAGGCTCAACAAGCTGCAGTCCAGGCTCAACGTAATGCGCAGAGGGACTTGAGGGAGGAAGTGGCTCTTGCAACGAGGGGACTATCTGAATTTCGTCGACAAGATCCGCCGAAATTTAAAGGGGAGCATGACCCTGACAAGGCTGACCTCTGGCTGCAGGAGATAGAGAAGATATTTGACATCCTCCACTGCCCAGATGACACGAAAGTGGAGTACGCGGCCTACTTACTGATTGGTGAAGCTGAATACTGGTGGCGGGGGGCGAGACAAATGATGGAAGTAAATCACGAAGAGGTGACTTGGGAAGTCTTCAAGAGAAAGTTCCTGGACAAATATTTTCCGAAGAGTGCCAGGGCTGAGAAAGAAGCCCAATTCCTGAGACTATATCAGGGAAGCCTCACGGTGTCCGAGTATGCGGCAAAGTTTGAGTCCCTAGCAAAACATTTTCGCTACTTCCGTAACCAAGTGGATGAAGAGTACATGTGCGAGAGGTTTGAAAGCGGGCTCAGGTATGAGATTAAGGAGTCCGTGGGACCCCTAGAGATACGTCAGTATCAGGTGCTGGTGGAGAAATGCAAAAAGGTTGAGATCATGAAACGGGGCCGCTTGAACAAAGGTGCTATTGGTGGACCGGCAAGACCTCAGGTAGAAATTAACTACAACCTTATCATTTAATTATGGGGTTATGTCTCTAAATATGATCTTTGAACAGGGGATTGGTGACCAACAAAATAGAGGCAGACAGTTTCAACAGCAAAAGCCTTATGATCGCCCACAAGGGATTGCTAGAGATCGATCAGGTTCCCAAAACGTGGGAGATCAGAGGCCTCAGAATCCAACACAGAACCCAATGCGTACTGTTCGATGCTATCATTGTGGACAAGAGGGACATAGGATATCTGAGTGTCCCAGAAGAACCAGGATATGTTATGTCTGTCAGAAACCAGGCCATTTTGCAAAAGATTGTCGGGAGAAGGACACTGGTGACAATAAGGATGTTGTCAACAACAAGGATGTTGCACGCCCTACTGCGCGAGGACGCGTTTACCATATTAGGGGAGAAGAAGCACCATCTTCCTCAGAACTTATTCAGGGTGAGTGTTTAATTGCTAGAAAAATACTTTCTGTGATATATGATTCAGGAGCAACACACTCGTTCATTTCATTAGATTGGGTGGATTCGCTCCAACTAGATGTCACTACCTTACCATTCGATTTACTAGTTACCCTCCCCTCTGCTGAACCAGTAAAATGCAATTCGGCATGCTTGCAATGCCCACTAACTGTGTTTAAAATGAATTTTAAGGTCGATTTAATTTGTATTCCTCTGAAACATCTTGGAGTAATTTTGGGAATGGATTGGTTGTCTAGCAACTACGTCATGTTAGATTGTGCCCGACGGAATGTGTTATTTCCAGATCCTGACATTTCGAAGTTCCTTTCAGCCAATAGATTGAAGTTTTCTCTTGAGGGAGAAGTGCAAAAATATGTGTTTCTCAACTCCATCAGTATGACTCCAGATGTTATTGTCGATGAGATCCCAGTGGTGAAGGATTTCTCTGAAGTTTTCCCGCCAGATGTACCAGGATTACCCCCAGTCCGCGACGTCGAATTTTCTATCGACATCATTCCAGGTACTGGACCCATCTCTATTGCTCCTTACAGAATGGCCCCCTTAGAGCTATCAGAACTAAAGAACCAATTGGAAGACCTTCTGTCTAAGAAGTTCATTCGGCCTAGTGTGTCACCATGGGGAGCCCCTGTATTATTGGTCAAGAAGAAGGAATGAAAGTCGAGACTGTGTGTTGATTATCGACAACTCAACAAGGTCACAATAAAAAACAGATACCCCTTACCCCGCATTGATGATTTAATGGACCAACTCAGAGGGGCAGAGGTGTTTTCTAAGATTGATCTAAAGTCAGGGTACCACCAGATTCGGGTGAAAGAAGATGATATATCCAAGACGGCCTTTAGAACGCGTTATGGGCATTATGAGTACTTGGTGATGCCCTTCGGAGTGACCAATGCGCCAGCTATCTTCATGGATTATATGAATCGTATCTTCCGTCCATTCTTAGACAAGTTCGTTGTGATCTTTATTGATGACATATTAATCTATTCCAAGACCCAAGCAGAACATGAGGAACATTTGCGTCAAGCTCTACAAGTACTAAAGGAGCAACAACTATATGCCAACCTAGGAAAATGTGAATTTTGGTTGGAAGAAGTGAAGTTCTTGGGACATGTAATTTCTAAGGAAGGGATTGCCGTCGACCCATCCAAGGTAGAAGCTGTGATGGCATGGAAACAACCACAAACAGTCACAGAGATTAGAAGTTTTCTGGGTTTGGCCGGGTACTATAGGAGATTTATTGAGGGATTTGCCAAGATTGCTGCTCCATTGACACATCTTACGAAGAAAAACCAGATTTATGCGTGGACTGAGGTGTGTGAGAAAAGTTTCCAACTGATGAAGGAGAAACTAACTACGTCCCCAGTGTTAGTGTTGCCACAACCAGAAGAACCTTATGAAGTTTATTGTGATGCTTCCTACCAGGGTTTGGGTTGTGTGTTGATGCAGAACAAACGAGTAGTGGCCTATGCCTCAAGGCAATTGAAGGTGCATGAAAAGAATTATCCCACTCATGACTTGGAGTTAGCGGCAATTGTCTTCGCATTGAAAATTTGGAGACATTATCTATATGGGTGTAGTTTTGATGTATTTAGTGACCATAAGAGTTTGAAATACTTGTTTGATCAAAAGGAACTTAACATTAGGCAGAGAAGATGGATGGAGTTCATTAAAGATTATGAGTTCACGTTGCATTACCATCCAGGGAAAGCAAATGTGGTGGCTGATGCCTTAAGCAGGAAGCGAGTTCATCTCTCGCTTGTAACAATGAAGGGGTTGGAGTTGTTAGAGAAGTTCCGTGACTTGGATCTTAATTTGGATTCCCCATTGGGGAAAGTGCAATGTGGAATGATCATTATAGATAGTGAATTGATGAATGAGGTTAAAGTCCTCCAAGTTACAGACGTGTTGACTCAAGAGAAAAGGAAGTTGATCGAGGTCGGCAAGGCACCTGAATTTGAGGTGGGCCCGGACGATATTTTGAGATGTAATGGACGTGTTTGTATACCTGACAATACAGAATTGAGGAAGACCATCTTGGATGAGGCCCATAAAAGCAAGTTGAGTATTCACCCCGGTACCACCAAAATGTATAAAGACCTTAAGCAAAAATTCTGGTGGCCGGGAATGAAGAAACAGGTAGCAGAATATGTGGCTTCATGTTTGACTTGTCAAAAAGCCAAAGTAGAGCATCAGAAACCAGGGGGACTACTAAGGTCGTTAGATATACCAGTATGGAAATGGGATAGTATATCTATGGATTTCGTGGTAGCATTGCCGAAGACTCAACGAAAGTTTGACTCCATTTGGGTGATCGTCGTCAGGTTGACCAAATCTGCTCATTTCATACCCGTGAGGACTACGTATGATGTGACTAAGCTTGCAGAGATCTACATTGCCGAGATTGTTAGACTACATGGGGTACCCTCCAGCATTGTGTCAGATAGAGACCCGAAGTTCATTTCTCGTTTGTGGGGAGCATTACATGAGGCGCTAGGTACTAAGTTGAGATTGAGTTCAGCCTATCACCCTCAAACCGATGGACAAACAGAAAGGACTATTCAGACCTTGGAGGATTTACTGAGAGCGTGTGTGTTGGATGAGCGAGGAAGTTGGGATAATATGTTGCCTCTCGTTGAGTTCACTTATAACAACAGCTATCATGCGAGCATTGGAATGGCACCATACGAGGCTCTATATGGGCGTAAGTGCCAAACTCCCTTATGTTGGTATCAAGATGGTGAGAACCTAATTGTGGGGCCAGAATTGGTACAACAGACCACAGATAAAGTTCGTCTGATCCAAGAAAGGATGAAGACAGCACAAAGCAGACAAAAGAGTTATGCCGACCAACGGAGGAAACCGCTGGAGTTTCAAGAGGGTGAACATGTATTTTGAGAGTGACGCCTACTACTGGCGTTGGTAGGGCACTGAAGTCTAAGAAACTCACTCCTAAATTCATTGGCCCATTTCAGATCCTCCGACGTGTAGGCCTCGTAGCTTACCAGATTGCCTTGCCTCCGAACTTGGCCAAACTGCACAACGTATTCCATGTGTCACAACTGAGGAAGTACATGGCTGATCCTTCCCATATTATCACGCTAGATGATATCCAGTTGAAGGAGAACCTTTCCTTTGTAGTTCCACCAATAAGCATCGAAGATAGGACTACTAAGCACCTACGAGGTAAGGAGATCACCTTGGTCAAGGTGATTTGGGACCAAACGACTGGAGATGCAACTTAGGAATTAGAGGAAAAGATGAGAGAACTTTACCCTAGTCTATTTATGTCTATCTAGTTTCGGGGACGAAACTATTTTTAAGGGGGTGAGTATTGTAACATCCTCTAAATTTATTATTTAAAAATAATTAGAATCTATCAATATTATTCAATATTAAATTATGTGTGATAATTACTTGCTTTGTTTGATTTTTTTTTTTGTTGATAAAGTTATTAATAAGAATTATTTAAATATATGGGGAGTTCAAATATATACATGTATATAAGTAGAGATATATTATATGTAGATGTGTTTTCTAGTCCAAGAAGAAATTGGACTAATGGTTTGTGGCTTGGTTTTTATGATCAAGGTTAACAAAAAAAAATAGTGACAATTTATCCCTCTTATTCTTCATTTAGGCCCAACGTTTTCTAACCCACAATTTCCACCTTAAATTTCCCTAAGTCCACAATTTCTGTATACTCACTAATAAGAAACAAAAAGAATTCTGAAACCCTAGCCACCATCACCTTCACACCTCATTTTCTCCGTGTATCCAAAGCTTGGAACTTCTTTTCCTTGTGAACAACTCCGTGGGGCTTAAAGCTTTGTACTAGGAAGAAAAGCGGCCAAGGTAAGGGTTTTTCCCCACACAAATTAGAGTTAGGCCGTTGGTTGGATGACATGAAATAAATAATCGTGATTGCTTCTATTTTAAAATGAATAAATGTAGACTAATGGATTAAAATGATAAAACCCCAATTTTTATTGAGATTGAATTGTAATATATGAATTCTATGGAGTAAAGTATGAAAATTTATGTTATGTGTGATAAAATTGTAGTGTTACGATGAATATGAAATAAAGTTTGAATTTTTACCTTATATGTGATAAAATTTTTACTATGTATATGAATTGGATTTTGAATTTTCTTGTCATATATGTTAAACTGTTAATTTTTATGGCCTATATGATATAAAATTTCTATTTTTGTGTATGTGGTGAAAGTCATAATTTTTATGATTATTTGTCTATGATTATGTGATACTCGTGATAAGGATGTGTTGTATGTGTTCTTAGTGATATGTGAATAAGAGATGATTTTGAAAAGTAATTTTGAATGCATATGACATGATCCTTAGTGGGCTGTGTGGGAGTATATATATGTTTGATACTATATCATCATGTCATGGCATATGCATCTTCGTGGGAGTTGCCTTAGTGGCAGATTTGATTTCCCCACTGGTATGGGTGACCTTTCTGTGTGGAAGTTGCCTTAGTGGCAGGTTGATATCCGGATCATATAGTTTTAGGAGCATGCACTACGCATATGTTTGATATACAATTTACCGGTTTGCGCATTTTTCTTTTAAATTAGAAGTTTTTACTTTTATATGTTTTGTGTTATTCTTTCATATGTTTAGCTTTGGTTTGATGTGGATGATGGAATAAAACTGACCCTTACAACAACATTTTAGGTACTAATGAGTCCGAGGAGATTCAAGAGTAGTTAATGAGTATTGATGTGCGGCGAACGTGGGGTAAAAATGGGTTTTTCGAGACAATTTTGTAATACTAGAGTTGTCGCAATGTTTCTAAGTCCTTTTAATCTTTTGTCACAAACTTTTAAAATGTATTGAAATTTTAGAAATACGGAAGTGTTTCCCTTCTGTTAGGAATAATTGCCTTTACTTGTTTTAAATTTTGAATAAATATTTTCTTAATGATATTAAATAACGTTTTCTTATTAATTATTTAAATGAATAAAAGCTAAGTAATCAAAAAAAAAAAAAATTAGTAAACTTTCTAAACAATAAGTATTTTTTTTAAGTAACGTTTTGGATTAAAAATCTGGGGCGTTACAGTAACCAATCTTGTGCATCCAATAAGTGATTTTGTGTCATTGGTTGAACATTTAGGTCATTTTCGTCCTCCCAAGGCTTATTCTCGTCCAATTAGGGTTTTTAACCAATCTTGTGCATCCAATAAGTGATTTTGTGTCATTGGTTGAACACTTAGGTCATTTTCTTCCTCCTAAGGCTTATTCTCGTCCAATTAGGGTTTTTAACCAATCTTGTGAATCCAATAAGTGATTTTGTGTCATTGGTTGAACATTTAGGTCATTCTCGATCTCCCATGGCTTATTCTCGCCCAATTAGGGTTTTTAACCAATCTTGTGCATCCAATAAATGATTTTGTGTCATTGGTTGAACATTTAGGTCATTTTCCTCCACCCTAGGCTTATTCTCGTCCAATTAGGGTTTTTACCCAATCTTGTGCATCCATTAAGTGATTTTGTGTCATTGGTTGAACATTTAGGTCATTTTCGTCCTCCCTAGGCTTATTCTCGTCCAATTAGGGTTTTTAACCAATATTGTGCATCCAATAAGTGATTTGGTGTCATTGGTTGAACATTTAGGTCATTTTCGTCCTCCCTAGGCTTATTCTCGTCCAATTAGGGTTTTTAACCAATCTTGTGCATCCAATAAGTGATTTTGTGTCATTGGTTGAACACTTAGGTCATTTTCTTCCTCCTAAGGCTTATTCTCGTTCAATTAGGGTTTTTAACCAATTTTGTGCATCCAATAAGTGATTTTGTGTCATTGGTTGAACATTTAGGTCATTCTCGATCTCCCATGGCTTATTCTCGCCCAATTAGGGTTTTTAACCAATCTTGTGCATCCAATAAATGATTTTGTGTCATTAGTTGAACATTTAGGTCATTTTCGTCCTCCCTAGGCTTATTCTCGTCCAATTAGGGTTTTTAACCAATCTTGTGCATCCAATAAGTACATTTGTGTCATTGGTTGAACATTTAGGTCATTTTCGTCCTCCCAAGGCTTATTCTCGTCCAATTAGGGTTTTTAACCAATCTTGTGCATCCAATAAGTACATTTGTGTCTTTGGTTGAACATTTAGGTCATTTTCGTCTTCGCAAGGCTTATTATCGTCCAATTAGGGGTTGTAACCAATCTTGTGCATCGAATAAGCGATTTTGTGTCATTGGTTGAACATTTAGGTCATTTTCGTCCTCCCAAGGCTTATTCTCGTCCAATTAGGGTTTTTAACCAATCTTGTGCAACATATAAGTACATTTGTGTCATTGGTTGAACATTTAGGTCATTTTCGTCCTCCCAAGGCTTATTCTCGTCCAATTAGGGTTTTTAACCAATCTTGTGCATCCAATAAGTACATTTGTGTCATTGGTTGAACATTTAGGTCATTTTCGTCCTCCCTAGGCTTATTCTCGTCCAATTAGGGTTTTTAACCAATCTTGTGCATCCAATAAGTGATTTTGTGTCACTGGTTGAACATTTAGGTCATTTTCCTCCTCCTAAGGCTTATTCTCGTCCAATTAGGGTTTTTAACCAATCTTGTGCATCCAATAAGTACATTTGTGTCATTGGTTGAACATTTAGGTCATTTTCGTCCTCCCAAGGCTTATTCTCGTCCAATTAGGGTTTTTAACCAATCTTGTGCATCCAATAAGTACATTTGTGTCATTGGTTGAACATTTAGGTCATTTTCGTCCTCCCAAGGCTTATTCTCGTCCAATTAGGGTTTTTAACCAATCTTGTGCATCCAATACATTTGTGTCATTAGTTGAACATTTAGGTCATTTTCGTCCTCCCTAGGCTTATTCTCGATTAATTGGGGTTTTTAACCAATCTTGTGCATCCAATAAGTGATTTTGTGTCATTGGTTGAACATTTAGGTCAATTTCGTCATCCCTATGCTTATTCTCGTCCAATTAGGGTTTTTAACCAATCTTGTGCATCCAATAAGTACATTTGTGTCATTGGTTGAACATTTAGGTCATTTTCGTCCTCCCAAGGCTTATTCTCGTCCAATTAGGGTTTTTAGCCAATCTAGTGCATCCAATAAGTAGATTTTGTGTCATTGGTTGAACATTTAGGTTATTTTCGTCCTCCCATGGCTTATTGTCGTCCAATTAGGGTTTTTAACCAATCTTGTGCATCCAATAAGTACATTTGTGTCATTGGTTGAACATTTAGGTCATTTTCGTCCTCCCAAGGCTTATTCTCGTCCAATTAGGGTTTTTAACCAATCTTGTGCATCCAATAAGTACATTTGTGTCATTGGTTGAACATTTAAGTCATTTTCGTCCTCCCAAGGTTTATTCTCGTCCAATTAGGGTTTTTAACCAATCTTGTGTATCCAATAAGTGATTTTGTGTCATTGGTTGAACATTTAGGTCATTTTCGTCCTCACAAGGCTTATTCTCTTCCAATTAGGGATTTTAACCAATCTTGTGCATACAATAAGTGATTTTGTGTCATTGGTTGAACATTTAGGTCATTTTCGTTCTCCCAAGGCTTATTCTCGTCCAATTAGGGTTTTTAACCAATCTTGTGCATCCAATAAGTACATTTGTGTCATTGGTTGAACATTTAGGTCATTTTCGTCCTCCCAAGGCTTATTCTCGTCCAATTAGGGTTTTTAACCAATCTTGTGCATCCAATAAGTACATTTGTGTCATTGGTTGAACATTTAGGTCATTTTCGTCCTCCCAAGGCTTATTCTCGTCCAATTAGGGTTTTTAACCAATCTCTTGCATCCAATAAGTACATTTGTGTCATTGGTTGAACATTTAGGTCATTTTCATCCTCCCTAGGCTTATTCTCGTCCAATTAGGGTTTTTAACCAATCTTGTGCATCCAATAATTGATATTGTTTCATTGGTTGAACATTTAGGTCATTTTCGTCCTCCAGAGGCTTATTCTCGTCCAATTAGGGTTTTTAACCAATCTTGTGCATCCAATAAGTACATTTGTGTCATTGGTTGAATATTTAGGTCATTTTCGTCCTCCCGAGGCATATTCTCGTCCAATTAGGGTTTCTAACCAATCTTGTGCATCCAATAAGTACATTTGTGTCATTGGTTGAACATTTAGGTCATTTTCGTCCTCCCAAGGCTTATTCTCGTCCAATTAGGGTTTTTAACCAATCTTGTGCATCCAATAAGTACATTTGTGTCATTGGTTGAACATTTAGGTCATTTTCGTCGTCCCAAGGCTTATTCTCGTCCAATTAGAGTTTTTAACTAATCTTCTGCATCCAATAAGTGATTTTGTGTCGTTGGTTGAACATTTAGGTCATTTTCGTCCTCCCAAGACTTATTCTCGTCCAATTAGAGTTTTTAACCAATCTTGTGCATCCAATAAGTGATTTTGTGTCGTTGGTTGAACATTTAGGTCATTTTCGTCCTCCCAAGGCTTATTCTCGTCCAATTAGGGTTTTTAACCAATCTTGTGCATCCAATAAGTGATTTTGTGTTGTTGGTTGAACATTTAGGTCATTTTTGTCCTCCCAAGGCTTATTCTCGTCCAATTAGGGTTTTTAACCAATCTTGTGCATCCAATAAGTACATTTGTGTCATTGGTTGAACATTTAGGTCATTTTCGTCCTCCCAAGGCTTATTCTCGTCCAATTAGGGTTTTTAACCAATCTTGTGCATCCAATAAGTACATTTGTGTCATTGGTTGGACATTTAGGTCATTTTCGTCCTCCCAAGGCTTTTTCTCGTCCAATTAGGGTTTTTAACCAATCTTGTGCATCCAATAAGTACATTTTTGTCATTGGTTGAACATTTAGGTCATTTTCGTCCTCCCAAGGCTTACTCTCGTCCAATTAGGGTTTTTAACCAATCTTGTGCATCCAATAATTACATTTGTGTCATTGGTTGAACATTTAGGTCATTTTCGTCCTCCCAAGGCTTATTCTCGTCCAATTAGGGTTTTTAACCAATCTTGTGCATCCAATAAGTACATTTGTGTCATTGGTTGAACATTTAGGTCATTTTCGTCCTCCCAAGGCTTATTCTCGTCCAATTAGGGTTTTTAACCAATCTTGTGCATCCAATAAGTACATTTGTGTCATTGGTTGAACATTTAGGTTATTTTCGTCCTCCCAAGTCTTTTTCTTGTCCAGTTAGGGTTTTTAACCAATCTTGTGCATCCAATAAGTACATTTGTGTCATTGGTTGAACATTTAGGTCATTTTCGTCCTCCCAAGGCTTATTCTCGTCCAATTAGGGTTTTTAACCAATCTTGTGCATCCAATAAGTACATTTGTGTCATTGGTTGAACATTTAGGTCATTTTCGTCCTCCCAAGGCTTATTCTCGTCCAATTAGGGTTTTTAACCAATCTTGTGCATCCAATAAGTACATTTGTGTCGTTGGTTCAACATTTAGGTCATTTTCGTCCTCCCAAGGCTTATTCTCGTCCAATTAGGGTTTTTAACCAATCTTGTGCATCCAATAAGTACATTTGTGTCATTGGTTGAACATTTAGGTCATTTTCGTCCTCCCAAGGCTTATTCTCGTCCAATTAGGGTTTTTAACCAATCTTGTGCATCCAATAAGTACATTTGTGTCATTGGTTGAACATTTAGATCATTTTCGTCCTCCCAAGGCTTATTCTCGTCCAATTAGGGTTTTTAACCAATCTTGTGCATCCAATAAGTGATTTTGTGCCATTGGTTGAACATTTAGGTCATTTTCGTCCTCCCAAGGCTTATTCTTGTCCAATTAGGGTTTTTAACCAATCTTGTGCATCCAATAAGTGATTTTGTGTCATTGGTTGAACAATTAGGTCATTTTCGTCCTCCCAAGACTTATTCTCGTGCAATTAGGGTTTTTAACCAATCTTGTGCATCCAATAAGTACATTTGTGTCATTGGTTGAACATTTAGGTCATTTTCGTCCTCCCAAGGCTTATTCTCGTCCAATTAGGGTTTTTAACCAATCTTGTGCATCTAATAAGTGATTTTGTGTCATTGGTTTAACATTTAGGTCATTTTCGTCCTCCCTATGCTTATTCTCGTCAATTAGGGTTTTTAAACAATCTTGTGCATCCAATAAGTGATTTTGTGCCATTGGTTGAACATTTAGGTCATTTTCGTCCTCCCAAGGTTTATTCTTGTCCAATTAGGGTTTTTAACCAATCTTGTGCATCCAATAAGTGATTTTGTGTCATTGGTTGAACATTTAGGTCATTTTCGTCCTCCCTAGGCTTATTCTCGTCCAATTAGGGTTTTTAACCAATCTTGTGCATCCAATAAGTGATTTTGTGTCATTGGTTGAACATTTAGGACATTTTCGTCCTCCCTAGGCTTATTCTCGTCCAAGAAGGGTTTTTAACCAAACTTGTGCATTCAATAAGTGATTTTGTGTCATTGGTTGAACATTTAGGTCATTTTCGTCCTCCCAAGGCTTATTCTCGTCCAATTAGGGTTTTTAACCAATCTTGTGCATCCAATAAGTGATTTTGTGTCATTGGTTTAACATTTAGGTCATTTTCGTCCTCCCTATGCTTATTCTCGTCAATTAGGGTTTTTAAACAATCTTGTGCATCCAATAAGTGATTTTTTGCCATTGGTTGAACATTTAGGTCATTTTCGTCCTCCGAAGGCTTATTCTTGTCCAATTAGGGTTTTTAACCAATCTTGTGCATCCAATAAGTGATTTTGTGTCATTGGTTGAACATTTAGGTCATTTTCGTCCTCCCTAGGCTTATTCTCGTCCAATTAGGGTTTTTAACCAATCTTGTGCATCCAATAAGTACATTTGTGTCATTGGTTGAACATTTAGGTCATTTTCGTCCTCCCTAGGCTTATTCTCGTCCAATAAGGTTTTTAACCAATCTTGTGCATCCAATAAGTGATTTTGTGTCATTGGTTGAACATTTAGGTCATTTTCGTCCTCCCTAAGCTTATTCTCGTCCAATTAGGGTTTTTAACCAATCTTGTGCATCCAATAAGTACACTTGTGTCATTGGTTGAACATTTAGGTCATTTTCGTCCTACCAAGGCTTATTCTCGTCCTATTAGGGTTTTTAACCAATCTAGTGCATCCAATAAGTGATTTTGTGTCATTGGTTGAACATTTAAGTCATTTTCGTCCTCCCAAGGCTTATTGTCGTCCAATTAGGGTTTTTAACCAATCTTGTGCATCAAATAAGTGATTTTGTGTCATTGGTTGAACATTTATGTCATTTTCGTCCTCCCTAGGCTCATTCTCGTCCAATTATGGTTTTTAACCAATCTTGTGCATCCAATAAGTGATTTTGTGTAATTGGTTGAACATTTAGGTCATTTTCGTCCTCCCTAGGCTTATTCTCGTCCAATTAGGGTTTTTAACCAATCTTGTGCATCCAATAAGTACATTTGTGTCATTGGTTGAACATTTAGGTCATTTTCGTCCTCCCTAGGCTTATTCTCGTCCAATAGGGTTTTTAACCAATCTTGTGCAACCAATAAGTGATTTTGTGTCATTGGCTGAACATTTAGGTCATTTTCGTCCTCCCTAAGTTTATTCTCGTCCAATTAGGGTATTTAACCAATCTTGTGCATCCAATAAGTACACTTGTGTCATTGGTTGAACATTTAGGTCATTTTCGTCCTCCCAAGGCTTATTCTCGTCCTATTAGGGTTTTTAACCAATCTTGTGCATCCAATAAGTGATTTTGTGTCATTGGTTGAACATTTAGGTCATTTTCGTCCTCCCAAGGCTTATTCTCATCCAATTAGGGTTTTTAACCAATCTTGTGCATCCAATAAGTGATTTTGTGCTATTGGTTGAACATTTAGGTCATTTTCGTCCTCCCAAGGCTTATTCTCGTCCAATTAGGGTTTTTAACCAATCTTGTGCATCCAATAAGTACATTTCTGTCATTAGTTGAACATTTAGATCATTTTCATCCTCCCAAGTCTTATTCGCGTCCATTTAGGGTTTTTAACCAATCTTGTGCATCCAATAAGTGATTTTGTGTCACAGGTTGAATATTTAGGTCATTTTCGTCCTCCCAAGGCTTATTCTCGTCCAATTAGGGTTTTTAACCAATCTTGTGCATCCAATAAGTGATTTTGTGTCATTGGTTGAACATTTAGGTCATTTTCGTCCTCCCTAGGCTTATTCTCGTCCAATTAGGGTTTTTAACCAATCTTGTGCATCCAATAAGTACATTTGTGTCATTGGTTGAACATTTAGGTCATTTTTCGTCCTCCCAAGGCTTATTGTCGTCCAATTAGGGTTTTTAACCAATCTTGTGCATCCAATAAATGATTTTGTGTCATTGGTTGAACATTTAGGTCATTTTCGTCCTCCCTAGGCTTATTCTCGTCCAATTAGGGTTTTTAACCAATCTTGTGCATCCAATAAGTACATTTGTGTCATTTGTTGAACATTTAGGTCATTTTCTTACTCGCTAGGCTTATTCTCGTCCAATTAGGGTTTTTAACCAATCTTGTGCATCCAATAAGTACATTTGTGTCATTGGTTGAACATTTAGGTCATTTTCGTCCTCCCAAGGCTTATTCTCGTCCAATTAGGGTTTTTAACCAATCTTGTGCATCCAATAAGTGATTTTGTGTCATTGGTTGAACATTTAGGTCATTTTCGTCCTCCCTAGGCTTATTCTCGTCCAATTAGGGTTTTTAACCAATCTTGTGCATCCAATAAGTACATTTGTGTCATTGGTTGAACATTTAGGTAATTTTCGTCCTCCCAATGCTTATTCTCGTCCAATTAGGGTTTTTAACCAATCTTGTGCATCCAATAAGTGATTTTGTGTCATTGGTTGAACATTTAGATCATTTTCGTCCTCCTGAGGCTTATTCTCGTCTAATTAGGGTTTTTAACCAATCTTGTGCATCCAACAAGTACATTTGTGTCATTGGATGAACATTTAGATTATTTTCGTCCTCCCAAGGCTTATTCTCGTCCAATTAGGGTTTTTAACCAATCTTGTGCATCCAATAAGTGATTTTGTGTCATTGGTTGAACATTTAGGTCATTTTCGTCCTCCCTAGGCTTATTCTCGTCCAATTAGGGTTTTTAACCAATCATGTGCATCCAATACGTACATTTGTGTCACTGGTTGAACATTTAGGTCATTTTCGTCCTCCCAAGGCATATTCTTGTCGAATTAGGGTTTTTAACCAATCTTGTGCATCCAATAAGTGATTTTGTGTCATTGGTTGAACATTTAGGTCATGTTCGTCCTCCCAAGGCTTATTCTCGTCCAATTAGGGTTTTGAACCAATCTTGTGCATTCAATAAGTGATTTTGTGTCATTATTTGAACATTTAGGTCATTTTCGTCCTCCCAAGGCTTATTCTCGTCCAATTAGGGTTTTTAACCAATCTTGTGCATCCAATAAGTGATTTTGTGTCATTGGTTGAACATTTAGGTCATTTTCGTCCTCCCTAGGCTTATTCTCGTCCAATTAGGGTTTTAAACCAATCTTGTGCATCCAATAAGTACATTTGTGTCATTGGTTATACATTTTGGTAATTTTCGTCCTCCGAAGGCTTATTCTCGTCCAATTAGGGTTTTTAACCAATCTTGTGCATCCAATAAGTGATTTTGTGTCATTGGTTGAACATTTAGGTCATTTTCGTCCTCCCTAGGCTTAATCTCGTCCAATTCGGGTTTTTAACCAATCTTGTGCATCCAATATGTGATTTTGTGTCATTGGTTGAACATCTAGGTCATTTTCGTCCACCCTAGGCTTATTCTCGTCCAATTAGGGTTTTTAACCAATCTTGTGCATCCATTAAGTGATTTTGTGTCATTGGTTGAACATTTAGGTCATTTTCGTCCTCCCTAGGCTTATTATCGTCCAATTAGGGTTTTTAACCAATCTTTTGCATCCAATAAGTACATTTGTGTCATTGGTTGAACATTTAGGTCATTTTCGTCCTCCCTAGGCTTATTCTCTTCCAATTAGGGTTTTTAACCAATCTTCTGCATCCAATAAGTACATTTGTGTCATTGGTCGAACATTTAGGTCATTTTCGTCATCCCAAGGCTTATTCTCGTCCAATTAGGGTTTTTAACCAATCTTGTGCATCCAATAAGTACATTTGTGTCATTGGTTATACATTTTGGTAATTTTCGTCCTCCGAAGGCTTATTCTCGTCCAATTAGGGTTTTTAACCAATCTTGTGCATCCAATAAGTACATTTGTGTCATTGGTTGAACATTTAGGTCATTTTCGTCCTACATAGGCCTATTCTTGTCCAATTAGGATTTTTAATTAATCTTGTGCATCCAATAAGTGATTTTGTGTCATTGGTTGAACATTTAGGTCATTTTCATCCTCCCTACGCTTATTCTCCTCCAATTAGGGTTTTTAACCAATCTTGTGCATCCAATAAGTACATTTGTGTCATTGGTTGAATATTTAGGTCATTTTCGTCCTCCCAAGGCTTATTCTCGTCCAATTAGGGTTTTTACCCAATCTTTTGCATCCAATAAGTGATTTTGTGTCATTGGTTGAATATTTAGGTCATTTTCATCCTCCCAAGACTTATTCTCGTCCAATTAGGGTTTTTAACCAATCTTGTGCATCCAATAAGTGATTTTGTGTCATTGGTTGAACATTTAGGTCATTTTCGTCCTCCCAAGGCTTAATCTCGTCCAATTAGTGTTTGTAACCAATCTTGTGCATCCAATAAGTGATTTTGTGTCATTGGTTGAACATTTGGGTCATTTTCGTCCTCCCAAGGCTTATTCTCGTCCAATTAGTGTTTGTAACCAATCTTGTGCATCCAATAAGTGATTTTGTGTCATTGGTTGAACATTTAGGTCATTTTCGTCCTCCCAAGGTTTATTCTCGTCCAATTAGGGTTTTTAACCAATCTTGTACATCCAATAAGTGATTTTGTGTCATTGGTTGAACACTTAGGTCATTTTCTTCCTCCTAAGGCTTATTCTCGTCCAATTAGGGTTTTTAACCAATCTTGTGCATCCAATAAGTACATTTGTGACATTGGTTATACATTTTGGTAATTTTCGTCCTCCGAAGGCTTATTCTCGTCCAATTAGGGTTTTTAACCAATCTTGTGCATCCAATAAGTGATTTTGTGTCATTGGTTGAACATTTAGGTCATTTTCGTCCTCCCAAGGCTTATTCTCGTCCAATTAGGGTTTTTAACCAATCTTGTGCATCCAATAAGTGATTTTGTGTCATTGTTTGAAGATTTAGGTCATTTTCGTCCTCTCAAGGCTTATTCTCGTCCAATTAGGGTTTTTAACCAATCTTGTGCATCCAATAAGTACATTTGTGTCATTGGTTGAACATTTAGGTCATTTTCGTCCTCCCAAGGCTTATTCTCGTCCAATTAGGGTTTTTAACCAATCTTTTGCCTCCAATAAGTGATTTTGTGTCATTGGTTGAACATTTAGGTCATTTTCGTCCTCCCAAGGCTAATTCTCGTCCAATTAGGGTTTTTAACCAATCTTGTACATCCAATAAGTGATTTTGTGTCATTGGTTGAACATTTAGGTCATTTTCTTCCTCCCAAGGCTTATTCTCGTCCAATTAGGGTTTTTAACCAATCTTGTGCATCCAATAAGTACATTTGTGTCATTGGTTGAACATTTAGGTCATTTTCGTCCTCCCAAGGCTTATTCTCGTCCAATTAGGGTTTTTAACCAATCTTGTGCATCCAATAAGTGATTTTGTGTCATTGGTTGAACATTTAGGTCAATTTCGTCCTCCCAATACTTATTCTCGTCCAATTAGGGTTTTTTAACAATCTTGTGCATCCAATAAGTACATTTGTGTCATTAGTTGAACATTTAGGTCATTTATGACCTCCAAAAGCTTATTCTCGTCCAATTAGGGTTTTTAACCAATCTTGTGCATCCAATAAGTGATTTTGTGTCATTGGTTGAACATTTAGGTCATTTTCGTCCTCCCTAGGCTTATTCTCGTCCAATTAGGGTTTTTAACCAATCTTGTGCATCCAATAAGTGATTTTGTGTCATTGGTTGAACATTTAGGTCATTTTCGTCCTCCCAAGGCTTATTCTATCCAATTAGGGTTTTTAACCAATCTTGTGCATCCAATAAGTGATTTTGTGTCATTGGTTGAACATTTAGGTCATTTTCGTCCTCCCTAGGCTTATTCTCGTCCAATTAGGGTTTTTAACCAATCTTGTGCATCCAATAAGTGATTTTGTGCCATTGGTTGAACACTTAGGTCATTTTCGTCCTCCAAGGGCTTATTGTTGTCCAATTAGGGTTTTTAACCAATCTTGTGCATCCAATAAGTGATTTTGTGTCATTGGTTGAACATTTAGGTCATTTTCGTCCTCCCTAGGCTTATTCTCGTCCAATTAGGGTTTTTAACCAATCTTGTGCATCCAATAAGTAACTTTGTGTCATTGGTTGAACATTTAGGTCATTTTCGTCCTCCCAAGGCTTATTCTCGTCCAATTAGGGTTTTTAACCAATCTTGTGCATCCAATAAGTACATTTGTGTCATTGGTTGAACATTTAGGTCATTTTCGTCCTCCCTAGGCTTATTCTCCTCGAATTAGGGTTTTTAACCAATCTTGTGCATCCAATAAGTGATTTTGTGTCATTGGTTGAACATTTAGGTCATTTTCGTCCTCCCTAGGCTTATTCTCGTCCAATTAGGGTTTTTAACCAATCTTGTGCATCCAATAAGTGATTTTGTGTCATTGGTTGAACATTTAGGTCATTTTCGTCCTCCCTAGGCTTATTCTCGTCCAATTAGGGTTTTTAACCAATCTTGTGCATCCAATAAGTACATTTGTGTCATTGGTTGAACATTTAGGTAATTTTCGTCCTCCCAATGCTTATTCTCGTCCAATTAGGGTTTTTAACCAATCTTGTGCATCCAATAAGTGATTTTGTGTCATTGGTTGAACATTTAGATCATTTTCGTCCTCCTGAGGCTTATTCTCGTCTAATTAGGGTTTTTAACCAATCTTGTGCATCCAACAAGTACATTTGTGTCATTGGATGAACATTTAGATTATTTTCGTCCTCCCAAGGCTTATTCTCGTCCAATTAGGGTTTTTAACCAATCTTGTGCATCCAATAAGTGATTTTGTGTCATTGGTTGAACATTTAGGTCATTTTCGTCCTCCCTAGGCTTATTCTCGTCCAATTAGGGTTTTTAACCAATCATGTGCATCCAATACGTACATTTGTGTCACTGGTTGAACATTTAGGTCATTTTCGTCCTCCCAAGGCATATTCTTGTCGAATTAGGGTTTTTAACCAATCTTGTGCATCCAATAAGTGATTTTGTGTCATTGGTTGAACATTTAGGTCATGTTCGTCCTCCCAAGGCTTATTCTCGTCCAATTAGGGTTTTGAACCAATCTTGTGCATTCAATAAGTGATTTTGTGTCATTATTTGAACATTTAGGTCATTTTCGTCCTCCCAAGGCTTATTCTCGTCCAATTAGGGTTTTTAACCAATCTTGTGCATCCAATAAGTGATTTTGTGTCATTGGTTGAACATTTAGGTCATTTTCGTCCTCCCTAGGCTTATTCTCGTCCAATTAGGGTTTTAAACCAATCTTGTGCATCCAATAAGTACATTTGTGTCATTGGTTATACATTTTGGTAATTTTCGTCCTCCGAAGGCTTATTCTCGTCCAATTAGGGTTTTTAACCAATCTTGTGCATCCAATAAGTGATTTTGTGTCATTGGTTGAACATTTAGGTCATTTTCGTCCTCCCTAGGCTTAATCTCGTCCAATTCGGGTTTTTAACCAATCTTGTGCATCCAATATGTGATTTTGTGTCATTGGTTGAACATTTAGGTTATTTTCGTCCACCCTAGGCTTATTCTCGTCCAATTAGGGTTTTTACCCAATCTTGTGCATCCATTAAGTGATTTTGTGTCATTGGTTGAACATTTAGGTCATTTTCGTCCTCCCTAGGCTTATTCTCGTCCAATTAGGGTTTTTAACCAATCTTGTGCATCCAATAAGTGATTTGGTGTCATTGGTTGAACATTTAGGTCATTTACGTCCTCCCTAGGCTTATTCTCGTCCAATTAGGGTTTTTAACCAATCTTGTGCATCCAATAAGTGATTTTGTGTCATTGGTTGAACATTTAGGTCATTTTCGTCCTCCCTAGGCTTATTCTCGTCCAATTAGGGTTTTTAACCAATCTTGTGCATCCAATAACTACATTTGTGTCATTGGTTGAATATTTAGGTCATTTTCGTCCTTCCAAGGCTTATTCTCGTCCAATTAGGGTTTTTAACCAATCTTGTGCATCCAATAAGTGATTTTGTGTCATTGGTTGAACATTTAGGTCATTTTCGTCCTCCCTAGGCTTATTCTCGTCCAATTAGGGTTTTTAACCAATCTTGTGCATCCAATAAGTACATTTGTGTCATTGGTTGAACATTTATGTCATTTTTCTTCCTCCCAAGGCTTATTCGCGTCCAATTAGGGTTTTTAACCAATCTTGTGCATCCAATAAGTACATTTGTGTCATTGGTTGAACATTTAGGTCATTTTCGTCCTCCCAAGGCTTATTCTCGTCCAATTAGGGTTTTTAACCAATCTTGTGCATCCAATAAGTGATTTTGTGTCATTGGTTGAACATTTAGGTCATTTTCGTGCTCCCAAGGCTTATTCCCGTCCAATTAGGGTTTTTTACCAATCTTATCCATCCAATAAGTACATTTGTGTCATTGATTGAACATTTAGGTCATTTTCGTCCTCCCAAGGCTTATTCTCATCCAATTAGGGTTTTTAACCAATCTTGTGCATCCAATAAGTACATTTATGTGATTGGTTGAACATTTAGGTCATTTTCTTCCTCCCAAGGCTTATTCTCGTCCAATTAGGGTTTTTAACCAATCTTGTGCATCCAATAAGTACATTTGTGTCATTGGTTGAACATTTAGGTCATTTTCGTCCTCCCAAGGCTTATTCTCGTCCAATTAGGGTTTTTAACCAATCTTGTGCATCCAATAAGTACATTTGCGTCATTGGTTGAACATTTAGGTCATTTTCGTCCTCCCAAGGCTTATTCTCGTCCAATTAGGGTTTTTAACCAATCTTGTGCAACCAATAAGTGATTTTTTGTCGTTGGTTGAACATTTAGGTCATTTTCGTCCTCCCAAGGCTTATTTTCGTCCAATTAGGGTTTTTAACCAATCTTGTGCATCCAATAAGTACATTTGTGTCATTGGTTGAACATTTAGGTCATTTTCGTCCTCCCAAGGCTTATTCTCGTCCAATTAGGGTTTTTAACCAATCTTGTGCAACCAATAAGTGATTTTTTGATGTTGGATGAACATTTAGGTCATTTTCGTCCTCCCAAGGCTTATTCTCGTCCAATTAGGGTTTTTAACCAATCTTGTGCATCCAATAAGTACATTTGTGTCATTGGTTGAACATTTAGGTCATTTTCGTCCTCCCAAGGCTTATTCTCGTCCAATTAGGGTTTTTAACCAATCTTGTGCATCCAATAAGTACATTTGTGTCATTCGTTGAATATTTAGGTCATTTTCATCCTCCCAAGGCTTATTCTCGTCCAATTAGGGTTTTTAACCAATCTTGTGCATCCAATAAGTACATTTGTGTCATTGGTTGAACATTTAGGTCATTTTCGTCCTCCCAAGGCTTATTCTCGTCCAATTAGGGTTTTTAACCAATCTTGTGCATCCAATAAGTACATTTGTGTCATTGGTTGAACAATTAGGTGATTTTCGTCCTCCCAAGGCTTATTCTCGTCCAATTAGGGTTTTTAACCAATCTTGTGCATCCAATAAGTACATTTGTGTCATTGGTTGAACATTTAGGTCATTTTCGTCCTCCCAAGGCTTATTCTCGTCCAATTAGGGTTTTTAACCAATCTTGTGGTCATTGGTTGAACATTTAGGACATTTTCGTCCTCCCAAGGCTTATTCTCGTCCAATTAGGGTTTTTAACCAATCTTGTGCATCCAATAAGTACATTTGTGTCATTGGTTGAACATTTAGGTCATTTTCGTCCTCCCAAGGCTTATTCTCGTCCAATTAGGGTTTTTAACCAATCTTGTGCATCCAATAAGTACATTTGTGTCATTGGTTGAACATTTATGTCATTTTCGTCCTCCCAAGGCTTATTCTTGTCCAATTAGGGTTTTTAACCAATCTTGTGAATCCAATAAGTACATTTGTGTCATTGGTTGAACATTTAGGTCATTTTCGTCCTCCCAAGGCTTATTCTCGTCCAATTAGGGTTTTTAACCAATCTTGTGCATCCAATAAGTACATTTGTGTCATTGGTTGAACATTTAGGTCATTTTCGTCCTCCCTAGGCTTATTCTCCTCGAATTAGGGTTTTTAACCAATCTTGTGCATCCAATAAGTGATTTTGTGTCATTGGTTGAACATTTAGGTCATTTTCGTCCTCCCTAGGCTTATTCTCGTCCAATTAGGGTTTTTAACCAATCTTGTGCATCCAATAAGTGATTTTGTGTCATTGGTTGAACATTTAGGTCATTTTCGTCCTCCCTAGGCTTATTCTCGTCCAATTAGGGTTTTTAACCAATCTTGTGCATCCAATAGGTGATTTTGTGTCATTTGTTGAACATTTAGGTCATTTTCGTCCTCCCTTAGCTTATTCTCGTCCAATTAGGGTTTTTAACCAATCTTGTGCATCCAATAAGTACATTTGTGTCATTGGTTGAACATTTAGGTCATTTTCGTCCTCCCTAGGCTTATTCTCGTCCAATTAGGGTTTTTAACCAATCTTGTGCATCCAATAAGTACATTTGTGTCATTGGTCGAACATTTAGGTCATTTTCGTCATCCCAAGGCTTATTCTCGTCCAATTAGGGTTTTTAACCAATCTTGTGCATCCAATAAGTACATTTGTGTCATTGGTTGAACATTTAGGTCATTTTCATCCTCCATAGGCCTATTCTTGTCCAATTAGGATTTTTAATTAATCTTGTGCATCCAATAAGTGATTTTGTGTCATTGGTTGAACATTTAGGTCATTTTCATCCTCCCTAGGCTTATTCTCCTCCAATTAGGGTTTTTAACCAATCTTGTGCATCCAATAAGTACATTTGTGTCATTGGTTGAATATTTAGGTCATTTTCGTCCTCCCAAGGCTTATTCTCGTCCAATTAGGGTTTTTACCCAATCTTTTGCATCCAATAAGTGATTTTGTGTCATTGGTTGAATATTTAGGTCATTTTCATCCTCCCAAGACTTATTCTCGTCCAATTAGGGTTTTTAACCAATCTTGTGCATCCAATAAGTGATTTTGTGTCATTGGTTGAACATTTAGGTCATTTTCGTCCTCCCAAGGCTTA
>JBBPBP010000498.1:0-10590 GCA_037974735.1 Cicer chorassanicum
GGGAGGACGAAAATGACCTAAATGTTCAACCAATGACAAAAATGTACTTATTGGATGCACAAGATTGGTTAAAAACCCTAATTGGACGAGAATAAGCCTTGGGAGAACAAAATGACCTAAATGTTCAACCAATGACACAAATGTACTTATTGGATGCACCAGATTGGTTAAAAACCCTAATTGGACAAGAATGAGCTTTGGGAGGACGAAAATGACCTAAATGTACAACCAATGACACAAAATCACTTATTGGATGCACAAGATTGGTTAAAAACCCTAATTGGACGAGAATAAGCCTTGGGAGGACAAAAATGACCTAAATGTTCAAACAATGACACAAATGTACTTATCTGATGCACAAGATTGATTAAAAACCCTAATTAGACGAGAATAAGCCTAGGGAGGACGAAAATGACCTAAATGTTCAACCAATTACACAAAATCACTTATTGGATGCACAAGATTGGTTCAAAACCCTAATTGGACGAGAATATGCATTGAGAGGACGAAAGTGACCTAAATGTTCAAACAATGACTCAAAATCTCTTATTGGATGCACAAGATTGATTCAAATCCCTAATTGGACGAGAATAAGCCTAGGGAGGACGAAAATGTCCTAAATGTTCAACCAATGACACAAATGTACTTATTGGATGCACAAGATTGGTTAAAAACACTAATTGGACGAGAATAAGCCTTGGGAGAACAAAATGACCTAAATGTTCAACCAATGACACAAATGTACTTATTGGATGCACAAGATTGGTTAAAAACCCTAATTGGACAAGAATGAGCTTTGGGAGGACGAAAATGACCTAAATGTTCAACCAACGACACAAAATCACTTATTGGATGCACAAGATTGGTTAAAAACCCTAATTGGACGAAAATAAGACATGGGAGGACGAAAATGACCTAAATGTTCAACCAATGACACAAATGTACTTATTGGATGCACAAGATTGGTTAAAAACCCTAATTAGACGAGAATAAGCCTAGGGAGGAAGAAAATGACCTAAATGTACAACCAATGACACAAAATCACTTATTGGATGCACAAGATTGGTTCAAAACCCTAATTGGACGAGAATATGCCTTGAGAGGACGAAAATGACCTAAATGTTCAACGAATGACACAAATGTACTTATTGGATGCACAAGATTGGTTAAAATCCCTAATTGGACGAGAATAAGCCTAGGGAGGACGAAAATGACCTAAATGTTCAACCAATGACACAAAATCACTTATTGGATGCACAAGATTGGTTAAAAACCATAATTGGACGAGAATAAGCCTTGGGAGGACGAAAATGACCTAAATGTTCAAACAATGACACAAAATCACTTATTGGATGCACAAGATTGGTTAAAAACCCTAATTGGACGAGAATAAGCCTTGGGAGGACGAAAATGACCTAAATGTTCAAACTATGGCACAAAATCACTTATTGGATGCACAAGATTGGTTAAAAACCCTAATTGGACGAGAATTAGCCTTGGGAGGACGAAAATGACCTAAATGTTCAACCAATGACACAAAATCACTTATTGGATGCACAAGATTGGTTAAAAACCCTAATTGGACGAGAATAAGCCTTGGGAGGACGAAAATGACCTAAATGTTCAACCAATGACACAAATGTACTTATTGGATGCACAAGATTGGTGAAAAACCCTAATTGGACGAGAATAAGCCTTGGGAGGACGAAAATGACTTAAATGTTCAACCAATGACACAAATGTACTTATTGGATGCACAAGATTGGTCAAAACCCCTAATTGGACGAGAATAAGCCTTGGGAGGACGAAAATGACCTAAATGTTCAACCAATGACACAAATGTACTTATTGGATGCACAAGATTGGTTAAAAACCCTAATTGGACGAGAATAAGCCTTTGGAGGACGAAAATGACCTAAATGTTCAACCAATGACACAAATGTACTTAATGGATGCACAAGATTGGTTAAAAACCCTAATTGGAAGAGAATAAGCTTGGGAGGACGAAAATGACCTAAATGTTCAACCAATGACACAAAATCACTTATTGGATGCACAAGATTGGTTAAAAACCCTAATTGGACGAGAATAAGCCTTGGGAGGACGAAAATGACCTAAATGTTCAACCAATGACACAAAATTACTTATTGGATGCACAAGATTGGTTAGAAACCCTAATTGGACGAGAATAAGCCTAGGGAGGACGAAAATGACCTAAATGTTCAACCAATGACACAAAATCACTTATTGGATGCACAAGATTGGTTAAAAACCCTAATTGGACGAGAATAAGCCTTGGGAGGACGAAAATGACCTAAATGTTCAACCAATGACACAAAATCATTTATTGGATGCACGTGATTGGTTAAAAACCCTAATTGGACGAGAATAAGCATTGGGAGGACGAAAATGACCTAAATGTTCAACCAATGACACAAATGTACTAATTGGATGCACAAGATTGTTTAAAAACCCTAATTGGACGAGAATAAGCCTTGGGAGGACGAAAATGACCTAAATGTTCAACCAATGACACAAATGTACTTATTGGATGCACAAGATTGGTTAAAAACCCTAATTGGACGAGAATAAGCCTTTGGAGGACGAAAATGACCTAAATGTTCAACAAACGACACAAAATCACTTATTGGATGCACAAAATTGGTTAAAAACCCTAATTGGACGAGAATAAGCTTTGGGAGGACGAAAATGACCTAAATGTTCAACCAATGACACAAATGTACTAATGGGATGCACAAGATTGGTTAAAAACCCTAATTGGTCGAGAATAAGCCTTGGGAGGACGAAAATGACCTAAATGTTCAACCAATGACACAAAATCACTTATTGGATGCACAAGATTGGTTAAAAACCCTAATTGGACGAGAATAAGCCTTGGGAGGACGAAAATGACCTAAATGTTCAACCAATGACACAAATGTACTTATTGGATGCACAAGATTGGTTAAAAACCCTAATTGGACGAGAATAAGCCTAGGCAGGACGAAAATGATCTAAATGTTCAACCAATGACACAAATTAACTTATTGGATGCACAAGATTGGTTAAAAACCCTAATTGGATGAGAATAAGCCTAGGCAGGACGAAAATGACCTAAATGTTCAACCAATGACACAAATGTACTTATTGGATGCACATGATTGGTGTAAAACCCTAATTGGACGAGAATAAGCCTTGGGAGGACGAAAATGACCTAAATGTTCAACCAATGACACAAAATCACTTATTGGATGCACAAGATTGGTTAAAAACCCTAATTGGACGAGAATAAGCCTTGGGAGGACGAAAATGACCTAAATGTTCAACCAATGACACAAATGTACTTATTGGATGCAAAAGATTGGTTAAAAACCCTAATTGGACGAGAATAAGCCTTGGGAGGACGAAAATGACTTAAATGATTAACCCATGACACAAATGTACTTATTGGATGCACAAGATTGGTTCAAAACCCTAATTGGACGAGAATAAGCCTTGGGAGGACAAAAATGACATAAATGTTCAACCAATGACACAAAATCATTTATTGGATGCACAAGATTGGTTAAAAACCCTAATTGGACGAGAATAAGCCTTGGGAGGACGAAAATGACCTAAATGTTCAACCAATGACACAAAATCACTTATTGGATGCACAAGATTGGTTAAAAACCCTAATTGGACGAGAATAAGCCTTGGGAGGACGAAAATGACCTAAATGTTCAACCAATGACACAAAATCACTTATTGGATGCACAAGATATGTTAAAAACCCTAATTGGACGAGAATAAGCCTTGGGAGGACGAAAATGACCTAAATGTTCAACCAATGACACAAAATCACTTATTGGATGCACAAGATTGGTTAAAAACCCTAATTGGAAGAGAATAAGCCTCGGGAGGACGAAAATGACCTAAATGTTCAACCAATGACACAAAATCACTTATTGGATGCACAAGATTGGTTAAAAACCCTAATTGGACGAGAATAAGCCTTGGGAGGACGAAAATGACCTAAATGTTCAACCAATGACTCAAATGTACTTATTGGATGCACAAGATTGGTTAAAAACCCTAATTGGACGAGAATAAGCCTTGGGAGGATGAAAATGACCTAAATGTTCAACCAATGACACAAAATCACTTATTGGATGCACAAGATTGGTTAAAAACCCTAATTGGACGAGAATAATCCTTGGGAGGACGAAAATGACCTAAATGTTCAACCAATGACACAAAAGTACTTATTGGATGCACAAGATTGGTTAAAAACCTTAATTGGACCAGAATAAGCCTTGGGAGGACGAAAATGACCTAAATGTTCAAACAATGACACAAAATCACTTATTGGATGCACAAGATTGGTTAAAAACCCTAATTGGACGAGAATAAGCCTTGGGAGGACGAAAATGACCTAAATGTTCAACCAATGACACAAAATCACTTATTGGATGCACTAGATTGGTTAAAAACCCTAATTGGATGCGAATAAGCCTTGGGAGGACGAAAATGACCTAAATGTTCAACCAATGACACAAATGTACTTATTGGATGCACATGATTGGTTAAAAACCCTAATTGGAAAAGAATAAGCCTTGGTAGGACGAAAATAACCTAAATGTTCAACCAATGACACAAAATCACTTATTGGATGCACAAGATTGGTTAAAAAACCTAATTGGACGAGAATAAGCATAGGGAGGACGAAAATAACCTAAACGTTCAAACAACGACACTAAATCACTTATTGGATGCATAAGATTGGTTCAAAACCCTAACTGGACGAGAATAAGCATTGGGAGGACGAAAATGACCTAAATGTTCAACCAATGACACAAAATCACTTATTGGATGCACAAGATTGGTTAAAAACCCTAATTGGACGAGAATAAGCCTAGGGAGGACGAAAATGACCTAAATGTTCAACCAATGACACAAATGTACTTATTGGATGCACAAGATACGTTAAAATCCCTAATTGGACGAGAATAAGCCTTGGGAGGACGAAAATGACCTAAATGTTCAACCAATGACACAAAATCACTTATTGGATGCACAAGATTGGTTAAAAACCCTAATTGGACGAGAATAAGCCTTGGGAGGACGAAAATGACCTAAATGTTCAACCAATGACACAAATGTACTTATTGGATGCACAAAATTGGTTAAAAACCCTAATTGGACGAGAATAAGCCTTGGGAGGATGAAAATGACCTAAATGTTCAACCAATGACACAAAATCACTTATTGGATGCACAAGATTGGTTAAAAACCCTAATTGGATGAGAATAAGCCTTGGGAGGACGAAAATGACCTAAATGTTCAACCAATGACACAAAATCACTTATTGGATGCACAAGATTGTTTAAAAATCCTAATTGGACGAGAATAAGCCATTGGAGGACGAAAATGACCTAAATGTTCAACCAATGACACAAAATCACTTATTGGATGCACAAGATTGGTTAAAAACCCTAATTGGACGAGAATAAGCCTTGGGAGGACGAAAATGACCTAAATGTTCAACCAATGACACAAAATCACTTATTGGATGCACAAGATTGGTTAGAAACCCTAATTCGACGAGAATAATCCTTAGGAGGACGAAAATGACCTAAATGTTCAACCAATGACACAAAATCACTTATTGGATGCACAAGATTGGTTAAAAACCCTAATTGGACGAGAATAAGCCTTGGGAGGACGAAAATGACCTAAATGTTCAACCAATGACACAAAATCACTTATTGGATGCACAAGATTGGTTACAAACCTTAATTGGACGAGAATAAGCCTTGGGAGGACGAAAATGACCTAAATGTTCAACCAATGACACAAAATCACTTATTGGATGCACAAGATTGGTTAAAAACCCTAATTGGACGAGAATAAGCCTTGGGAGGACGAAAATGACCTAAATGTTCAACCAATGACACAAAATCACTTATTGGATGCACAAGATTGGTTAAAAACCGTAATTGGTTGAGAATAAGCCTTGGGAGGACGAAAATGACCTAAATGTTCAACCAATGACACAAATGTACTTATTGGATGCACAAGATTGGTTAAAAACCCTAATTGGACGAGAATAAGCCTTGGGAGGACGAAAATGACATAAATGTTCAACCAATGACACAAAATCACTTATTGGATGCACAAGATTGGTTAAAAACCCTAATTGGACGAGAATAAATCTAGGGAGGACGAAAATGACCTAAATGTTCAACCAATGACACAAATGTACTTATTGGATGCACAAGATTGGTTAAAAACCCTAATTGGACGAGAATAAGCCTTGGGAGGACGAAAATGACATAAATGTTCAACCAATGACACAAATGTACTTATTGGATGCACAAGATTCGTTAAAAACCCTAATTGGACGAGAATAAGCCTTGGGAGGACGAAAATGACCTAAATGTTCAACCAATGACACAAATGTACTTATTGGATGCACAAGATTGGTTAAAAACCCTAATTGGACGAGAATAAGCCAAGGGAGGACAAAAATGACCTAAATGTTCAACCAATGACACAAATGTACTTATTGGATGCACAAGATTGGTTAAAAACCCTAATTGGACGAGAATAAGCCTTGGGAGGACGAAAATGACCTAAATGTACAACCAATGACACAAAATCACTTATTGGATGCACAAGATTGGTTCAAAACCCTAATTGGACGAGAATATGCCTTGAGAGGACGAATGTGACCTAAATTTTCAAACAATGACACAAAATCACATATTGGATGCACAAGATTGGTTCAAAACCCTAATTGGACGAGAATAAGCCTAGGGAGGATGAAAATGACCTAAATGTTCAACCAATGACACAAATGTACTTATTGGATGCACAAGATTGGTTAAAAACCCTAATTGGACGAGAATAAGCCTTGGGAGAACAAAATGACCTAAATGTTCAACCAATGACACAAATGTACTTATTGGATGCACAAGATTGGTTAAAAACCCTAATTAGACGAGAATAAGCCTAGGGAGGACGAAAATGACCTAAATGTTCAACCAATTAAACAAAATCACTTATTGGATGCACAAGATTGGTTCAAAACCCTAATTGGACGAGAATATGCATTGAGAGGACGAAAGTGACCTAAATGTTCAAACAATGACTCAAAATCACTTATTGGATGCACAAGATTGGTTCAAATCCCTAATTGGACGAGAATAAGCCTAGGGAGGACGAAAATGTCCTAAATGTTCAACCAATGACACAAATGTACTTATTGGATGCACAAGATTGGTTAAAAACACTAATTGGACGAGAATAAGCCTTGGGAGAACAAATTGACCTAAATGTTCAACCAATGACACAAATGTACTTATTGGATGCACAACATTGGTTAAAAACCCTAATTGGACGAGAATAAGCCTGGGGAGGAAGAAAATGACCTAAATGTACAACCAATGACACAAAATAGCTTATTGGATGCACAAGATTGGTTCAAAACCCTAATTGGACGAGAATATGCCTTGAGAGGACGAAAGGGACCTAAATGTTCAAACAATGACACAAAATCACTTATTGGATGCACAAGATTGGTTCAAAACCCTAATTGGACGAGAATAAGCCTATGGAGGACGAAAATGACATAAATGTTCAACCAACGACACAAATGTACTTATTGGATGCACAAGATTGGTTAAAAACCCTAATTGGACGAGAATAAGCCTTGGGAGAACAAAATGACCTAAATGTTCAACCAATGACACAAATGTACTTATTGGATGCACAAGATTGGTTAAAAACCCTAATTGGACAAGAATGAGCTTTGGGAGGACGAAAATGACCTAAATGTTCAACCAATGACACATAATCACTTATTGGATGCACAAGATTGGTTAAAAACCCTAATTGGACGAAAATAAGACATGGGAGGACGAAAATGACCTAAATGTTCAACCAATGACACAAATGTACTTATTGGATGCACAAGATTGGTTAAAAACCCTAATTAGACGAGAATAAGCCTAGGGAGGAAGAAAATGACCTAAATGTACAACCAATGACACAAAATCACTTATTGGATGCACAAGATTGGTTCAAAACCCTAATTGGACGAGAATAAGCCTAGGGAGGAAGAAAATGACCTAAATGTACAACCAATGACACAAAATCACTTATTGGATGCACAAGATTGGTTCAAAACCCTAATTGGACGAGAATATGCCTTGGGAGGACGAAAGTGACCTAAATGTTCAAACAATGACTCAAAATCACTTATTGGATGCACAAGATTGGTTAAAAACCCTAATTGGACGAGAATAAGCCTTGGGAGGAAGAAATTGACCTAAATGTTCAACCAATGACACAAATGTACTTATTGGATGCACAAGATTGGTTAAAAACTCAATTGGACGAGAATAAGCCTAGGGAGGACGAAAATGACCTAAATGTTCAACCAATGACACAAAATCACTTATTGGATGCACAAGATTGGTTAAAAACCCTAATTGGACGAGAATAAGCATTGGGAGGACAAAAATGACCTAAATGTTCAAACAATGACACAAAATCACTTATTGGATGCACAAGATTGGTTAAAACCCCTAATTGTACGATAATAGGCCTTGGGAGGACGAAGATGACCTAAATGTTCAACCAATGACACAAATGTACTTATTGGATGCACAAGATTGGTTAAAAACCCTAATTGGACGAGAATAAGCCTTGGGAGGACGAAAATGACCTAAATGTTCAACCAATGACACAAAGTTACTTATTGGATGCACAAGATTGGTTAAAAACCCTAATTGGACGAGAATAAGCCTAGGGAGGACGAAAATGACCTAAATGTTCAACCAATGACACAAAATCACTTATTGGATGCACAAGATTGGTTAAAAACCCTAATTGGACGAGAATAAGCATTGGGAGGACAAAAATGACCTAAATGTTCAAACAATGACACAAAATCACTTATTGGATGCACAAGATTGGTTCAAAACCTTAATTGGACGAGAATAAGCCTAGGGAGGACAAAAATGACCTAAATGTTCAACCAATGACACAAAATCACTTATTGGATGCACAAGATTGGTTAAAAACCCTAATTGGACGAGAATAAGCCTTGGGAGGACGAAAATGACCTAAATGTTCAACGAATGTCACAAATGTACTTATTGGATGCACAAGATTGGTTAAAAACCCTAATTGGACTAGAATAAGCCTTGGGAGGACGAAAATGACCTAAATGTTCAACCAATGACACAAAATCACTTATTGGATGCACAAGATTGGTTAAAAACCCTAATTGGACGAGAATAAGCCTTAGGAGGACGAAAATGACCTAAATGTTCAACCAATGACACAAAATCACTTAATGGATGCACAAGATTGGTTAAAAACCCTAATTGGACGAGAATAAGCCTAGGGTGGACGAAAATGACCTAAATGTTCAACCAATGACACAAAATCACATATTGGATGCACAAGATTGGTTAAAAACCCGAATTGGACGAGATTAAGCCTAGGGAGGACGAAAATGACCTAAATGTTCAACCAATGACACAAAATCACTTATTGGATGCACAAGATTGGTTAAAAACCCTAATTGGACGAGAATAAGCCTTGGGAGGACGAAAATGACCTAAATGTTCAACCAATGACACAAGTGTACTTATTGGATGCACAAGATTGGTTAAAAACCCTAATTGGACGAGAATTAGCTTAGGGAGGACGAAAATGACCTAAATGTTCAACCAATGACACAAAATCACTTATTGGATGCACAAGATTGGTTAAAAACCCTAATTGGACGAGAATAAGCCTAGGGAGGACGAAAATGACCTAAATGTTCAACCAATGACTCAAATGTACTTATTGGATGCACAAGATTGGTTAAAAACCCTAATTCGACGAGAATAAGCCTTGGGAGGAAGAAAATGACCTAAATGTACAACCAATGACACAAAATCACTTATTGGATGCACAAGATTGGTTCAAAACCCTAATTGGACGAGAATATGCCTTGGGAGGACGAAAGTGACCTAAATGTTCAAACAATGACTCAAAATCACTTATTGGATGCACAAGATTGGTTCAAAACCCTAATGGGACGAGAATAAGTCTAGGGAGGACGAAAATGTCCTAAATGTTCAACCAATGACACAAATGTACTTATTGGATGCACAAGATTGGTTAAAAACACTAATTGGACGAGAATAAGCCTTGGGAGAACAAAATGACCTAAATGTTCAACCAATGACACAAATGTACTTATTGGATGTACAAGATTGGTTAAAAACCCTAATTGGACGAGAATAAGCCTGGGGAGGAAGAAAATGACCTAAATGTACAACCAATGACACAAAATAGCTTATTGGATGCACAAGATTGGTTCAAAACCCTAATTGGACGAGAATATGCCTTGAGAGGACGAAAGTAACCTAAATGTTCAAACAATGACACAAAATCACTTATTGGATGCACAAGATTGGTTCAAAATCCTAATTGGACGATAATAAGCCTAGGGAGGACGAAAATGACCTAAATGTTCAACCAATGACACAAATGTACTTATTGGATGCACAAGATTGGTTAAAAACCCTAATTGGACGAGAATAAGCC
>JBBPBP010000498.1:10852-33835 GCA_037974735.1 Cicer chorassanicum
ATTGGATGCACAAGATTGTTTAAAAACCCTAATTGGACGAGAATAAGCCTAGGGAGGACGAAAATGACCTAAATGTTCAACCTATGACACAAAATCACTTATTGGATGCACAAGATTGGTTAAAAACACTAATTGGACGAGAATAAGCCTTGGCAGAACAAAATGACCTAAATGTTCAACGAATGACACAAATGTACTTATTGGATGCACAAGATTGGTTAAAAACCCTAATTAGACGAGAATAAGCCTAGGGAGGAAGAAAATGACCTAAATGTACAACCAATGACACAAAATCACTTATTGGATGCACAAGATTGGTTCAAAACCCTAATTGGACGAGAATATGCCTTGGGAGGACGAAAGTGACCTAAATGTTCAAACAATGACTCAAAATCACTTATTGGATGCACAAGATTGGTTCAAAACCCTAATTGGACGAGAATAAGCCTAGGGAGGATGAAAATGTCCTAAATGTTCAACCAATGACACAAATGTACGTATTGGATGCACAAGATTGGTTAAAAACCCTAATTGGACGAGAATAAGCCTTGGGAGGACGAAAATGACATAAATGTTCAACCAATGACACCAAATCACTTATTGGATGCACAAGATTGGTTAAAAACCCTAATTGGACGAGAATAAGCCTTGGGAGGACGAAAATGACCTAAATGATCAACCAATGACACAAATGTACTTATTGGATGCACAAGATTGGTTAAAAACCCTAATTGGACGAGAATAAGCCTTGGGAGGACGAAAATGACATAAATGTTCAACCAATGACACAAATGTACTTATTGGATGCACAAGATTGGTTAAAAACCCTAATTGGACGAGAATAAGCCTTGGGAGGACGAAAATGACCTCAATGTTCAACCAACGACACAAAATCACTTATTGGATGCACAAGATTGGTTAAAAACCCTAATTGGACGAGAATAAGCCTTGGGAGGACGAAAATGACCTAAATGTTCAACCAATGACACAAATGTACTTATTGGATGCACAAGATTGGTTAAAAACCCTAATTGGACGAGAATAAGCCTTGGGAGGAAGAAAATGACCTAAATGTTCAACCAATGACACAAAATCACTTATTGGATGCCCAAGATTGGTTAAAAACCCTAATTGGACGAGAATAAGCCTTGGGAGGACGAAAATGACCTAAATGTTCAACCAATGACACAAATGTACTTATTGGATGCACAAGATTGGTTAAAAACCCTAATTGGACGAGAATAAGCCTTGGGAGGAAGAAAATGACCTAAATGTTCAACCAATGATACAAATGTACTTATTGAATGCAAAAGATTGGTTAAAAACCCTAATTGGACGAGAATAAGCCTTGGGAGGACGAAAATGACCTAAATGTTCAACCAATGACACAAAATCACTTATTGGATGCACAAGATTGGTTAAAAACCCTAATTGGACGAGAATAAGCCTTGGGAGGACTACAATGACCTAAATGTTCAACCAATGATACAAATGTACTTATTGGATGCACAAGATTGGTCAAAAACCCTAATTGGACGAGAATAAGCCTTGGGAGGACGAAAATGACCTAAATGTTCAACCAATGACACAAAATCACTTATTGGATGCACAAGATTGGTTAAAAACCCTAATTGGCCGAGAATACGCCTTAGGAGGACGAAAATGACCTAAATGTTCAACCAATGACACAAAATCACTTATTAGATGCACAAGATTGGATAAAAACCCTAATTAGACGAGAATAAGCCTGGGGAGGACGAAAATGACCTAAATGTTCAACCAATGACACAAATGTACTTATTGGATGCACAAGATTGGTTAAAAAACCCTAATTGGACGAGAATAAGCCTTGGGAGGAAGAAAATGACCTAAATGTTCAACCAATGACACAAAATCACTTATTGGATGCACCAAATTGGTTAAAAACCCTTATTGGACGAGAATAAGCCTTGGGAAGACGAAAATGACCTAAATGTTCAACCAATGACACAAAGTCACTTATTGGATGCACACGATTGGTTAAAAATCCTAATTGGACAAGAACAAGCCTAGGGAGGACGAAAATGACCTAAATGTTCAACCAATGACACAAATGTACTTATTGGATGCACAAGATTGGTTAAAAACCCTAATTGGACGAGAATAAGCCTTGGGAGGAAGAAAATGACCTAAATGTTCAACCAATGACACAAATGTACTTATTGGATGCACAAGATTGGTTAAAAACCCTAATTAGGTGAGAATAAGCCTTGGGAGGACGAAAATGACCTAAATGTTCAACCAATGACACAAATGTACTTATTGGATGCACAAGATTGGTTAAAAACCCTAATTGGACGAGAATAAGCCTTGGGAGGACGAAAATGACCTAAATGTTCAACCAATGACCTAAATGTACTTATTGGATGCACAAGATTGGTTAAAAACCCTAATTGGACGAGAAAAAGCCTAGGTGGACGAGAAAAAGCCTAGGGCGGATGAAAATGACCTTAATGTTCAACCAATGACACAAATGTACTTATTGGATGCACAAGATTGGTTAAAAACCCTAATTGGACGAGAATAAGCCTTGGGAGGACGAAAATGACATAAATGTTCAACCAATGACACAAAATCACTTATTGGATGCACAAGATTGGTTAAAAACCCTAATTCGACGAAAATAAGACTTGGGAGGACGAAAATGACCTAAATGTTCAACCAATGACACAAATGTACTTTTTGGATGCACAAGATTTGTTAAAAACCCTAATTAGACGAGAATAAGCCTAGGGAGGAAGAAAATGACCTAAATGTACAACAAATGACACAAAATCACTTATTGGATGCACAAGATTGGTTCAAAACCCTAATTGGACGAGAATATGCCTTGGGAGGACGAAAGTGACATAAATGTTCAAACAATGACACAAAATCACTTATTGGATGCACAAGATTGGTTCAAAACCCTAATTGGACGAGAATAAGCCTAGGGAGGACGAAAATGACCTAAATGTTCAACCAATGACACAAATGTACTTATTGGATTCACAAGATTGGTTAAAAACCCTAATTGGACGAGTATAAGCCTTGGGAGAACAAAATGACCTAAATGTTCAACCAATGACACAAATGTACTTATTGGATGCACAAGATTGGTTCAAAACCCTAATTGGACGAGAATATGCCTTGAGAGGACGAAAGTGACCTAAATGTTCAAACAATGACACAAAATCACTTATTGGATGCACAAGATTGGTTAAAAACCCTAATTGGACGAAAATAAGACTTGGGAGGACGAAAATGACCTAAATGTTCAACCAATGACACAAATGTACTTATTGGATGCACAAGATTGGTTAAAAACCCTAATTGGACGAGAATAAGCCTTGGGAGAACAAAATGACCTAAATGTTCAACCAATGACACAAATGTACTTATTGGATGCACAAGATTGGTTAAAAACCTTAATTGGACGAGAATAAGCTTTGGGAGGACGAAAATGACCTAAATGTTCAACCAATGACACAAAATCACTTATTGGATGCACGAGATTGGTTAAAAACCCTAATTGGAGCAGAATAAGCCTAGGGAGGACGAAAAATGACCTAAATGTTCAACCAATGACACAAAATCACTTATTGGATGCACAAGATTGTTTAAAAACCCTAATTGGACGAGAATAAGCCTAGGGAGGACGAAAATGACCTAAATGTTCAACCTATGACACAAAATCACTTATTGGATGCACAAGATTGGTTAAAAACACTAATTGGACGAGAATAAGCCTTGGCAGAACAAAATGACCTAAATGTTCAACGAATGACACAAATGTACTTATTGGATGCACAAGATTGGTTAAAAACCCTAATTAGACGAGAATAAGCCTAGGGAGGAAGAAAATGACCTAAATGTACAACCAATGACACAAAATCACTTATTGGATGCACAAGATTGGTTCAAAACCCTAATTGGACGAGAATATGCCTTGGGAGGACGAAAGTGACCAAAATGTTCAAACAATGACTCAAAATCACTTATTGAATGCACAAGATTGGTTCAAAACCCTAATTGGACGAGAATAAGCCTAGGGAGGACGAAAATGTCCTAAATGTTCCACCAATGACACAAATGTACTTATTGGATGCACAAGATTGGTTAAAAACACTAATTGGACGAGAATAAGCCTTGGGAGAACAAAATGACCTAAATGTTCAACCAATGACACAAATGTACTTATTGGATGCACAAGATTGGTTAAAAACCTTAATTGGACGAGAATAAGCTTTGGGAGGACGAAAATGACCTAAATGTTCAACCAATGACACAAAATCACTTATTGGATGCACGAGATTGGTTAAAAACCCTAATTGGAGCAGAATAAGCCTAGGGAGGACGAAAAATGACCTAAATGTTCAACCAATGACACAAAATCACTTATTGGATGCACAAGATTGTTTAAAAACCCTAATTGGACAAGAATAAACCTTGGGAGGACGAAAATGACCTAAATGTTCAACCAATGACACAAATGTACGTATTGGATGAACAAGATTGGTTAAAAACCCTAATTGGACGAGAATAAGCCTTGGGAGGACGAAAATGACATAAATGTTCAACCAATGACACCACATCACTTATTGGATGCACAAGATTGGTTAAAAACCATAATTGGACGAGAATAAGCCTTGGGAGGAAGAAATTGACCTAAATGTTCAACCAATGACACAAATGTACTTATTGGATGCACAAGATTGGTTAAAAACCCTAATTGGACGAGAATAAGCCTAGGGAGTACGAAAATGACCTAAATGTTCAACCTATGACACAAAATCACTTATTGGATGCACAAGATTGGTTAAAAACCCTAATTGGACGAGAATAAGCCTTGGGAGGACAAAAATGACCTAAATGTTCAAACAATGACACAAAATCACTTTTTGGATGCACAAGATTGGTTCAAAACCTTAATTGGACGAGAATAAGCCTAGGGAGGACGAAAATGACCTAAATGTTCAACCAATGACACAAAATCACTTATTGGATGCACAAGATTGGTTAAAAACCCTAATTGGACGAGAATAAGCCTTGGGAGGACGAAAATGAACTAAAGTTCAACAAATGACACAAAAGTACTTATTGGATGCACAAGATTGGTTAAAAACCCTAATTGGACGAGAATAAGCCTTGGGAGGACGAAAATGACCTAAATGATCAACCAATGACACAAAATCACTTATTGGATGCACAAGATTGGTTAAAAACCCAAATTGGACGAGAATAAGCCTAGGGAGGACGAAAATGACCTAAATGTTCAACCAATGACACAAATGTACTTATTGGATGCACAAGATTGGTTAAAAACCCTAATTGGACTAGAATAAGCCTAGGGAGGACGAAAATGACCTAAATGTTCAACCAATGACACAAATGTACTTATTGGATGCACAAGATTGGTTAAAAATCCTAATTGGACGAGAATAAGCCTAGGGAGGACGAAAATGACCTAAATGTTCAACCAATGACACAAATGTACTTATTGGATGCACAAGATTGGTTAAAAACCCTAATTGGACGAGAATAAGCCTTGGGAGGACGAAAATGACCTAAATGTTCAACCTATGACACAAATTTACTTATTAAATGCACAAGATTGGTTAAAAACCCTAATTGGACGAGAATAAGCCTTGGGAGGACGAAAATGACCTAAATGTTCAACGAATGACACAAATGTACTTATTGGATGCACAAGATTGGTTAAAAACCCTAATTGGACGAGAACAAGCCTAGGGAGGACGAAAATGACCTAAATGTTCAACCAATGACACAAATGTACTTATTGGATGCACAAGATTGGTTAAAAACCCTAATTGGACGAGAATAAGCCTAGGGAGGACGAAAATGACCTAAATGTTCAACCAATGACACAAATGTACTTATTGGATGCACAAGATTGGTTAAAAACCCTAATTGGACGAGAATAAGCCTTGGGAGGACGAAAATGACCTAAATGTTCGACAAATGGCACAAAATCACTTATTGGATGCACAAGATTGGTTAAAAACCCTAATTGGACGAGAATAAGCCTAGGGAGGACGAAAATGACCTAAATGTTCAACCAATGACACAAATGTACTTATTGGATGCACAAGATTGGTTAAAAACCCTAATTGGACGAGAATAAGCCTAGGGAGGATGAAAATGACCTAAATGTTCAACCAATGACACAAAATCACTTATTGGATGCTCAATATTGGTTAAAAACCATAATTGGACGAGAATAAGCCTTGGGAGAACGAAAATGACCTAAATGTTCAACCAATGACACAAAATCACTTATTAAATGCACAAGATTGGTTAAAAACCCTAATTGGACGAGAATATGCCTTGGGAGGACGAAAATGACCTAAATGTTCAACCAATGAAAGAAATGTACTTATTGGATGCACAAGATTGGTTAAAAACCCTAATTGGACGAGAATAAGCCTAGGGAGGACGAAAATGACCTAAATGTTCAACCAATGACACAAATGTACTTATTGGATGCACAAGATTGGTTAAAAACCCTAATTGGACGAGAATAAGCCTTGGGAGGACGAAAATGACCTAAATGTTCAACCAATGTAACAAAATCACTTATTGGATGCATAAGATTGGTTAAAAACCCTAATTGGACGAGAATAAGCCTAGGGAGGACGAAAATGACCTAAATGTTCAACCAATGACACAAATGTACTTATTGGATGCACAAGATTGGTTAAAAACCCTAATTGGACGAGAATAAGCCTTGGGAGGACGAAAATGACCCGAATGTTCAAACAATGACACAAAATCACTTATTGGATGCACAAGATTGGTTAAAAACCCTAATTGGACGAGAATAAGCCTTGGGAGGACGAAAATGACCTAAATGTTCAAACAATAACACAAAATCACTTATTGGATGCACAAGATTGGTTAAAAACCCTAATTGGTCGAGAATAAGCCTTGGGATTACGAAAATGACCTAAATGTTCAAGCAATGACACAAAATCACTTATTGGATGCACAAGATTGGTTTAAAACCCTAATTGGACGAGAATAAGCCTAGGGAGGACGAAAATGACCTAAATGTTCAACCAATGACACAAATGTACTTATTGGATGCACAAGATTGGTTAAAAACCCTAATTGGACGAGAATAAGCCTTGGGAGGACGAAAATGACCTAAATGTTCAACCAATGACACAAAATCACTTATTGGATGCACAAGATTGGTTAAAAACCCTAATTGGACGAGAATAAGCCTTGGGAGGACGAAAATGACCTAATTGTTCAACCAATGACACAAATTTACTTATTGGATGCACAAGATTGGTTAAAAAACCTAATTGGACGAGAATAAGCCTTGGGAGGACGAAAATGACCTAAATGTTCAACCAATGACACAAAATCACTTATTGGATGCACAAGATTGGTTAAAAACCCTAATTGGACAAGAATAAGCCTTGGGAGTACGAAAATGACCTAAATGTTAACCCAATGACACAAATGTACTTATTGGATGCACAAGATTGGTTAAAAACCCTAATTGGACGAGAATAAGCCTAGGGAGGACGAAAATGACCTAAATGTTCAACCAATGACACAAAATCACTTATTGGATGCACAAGATTGGTTAAAAACCCTAATTGGACGAGAATAAGCCTTGGGAGGACGAAAATGACCTAAATATTCAACCAACGACACAAATGTACTTATTGGATGCACAAGATTGGTTAAAAACCCTAATTGGACGAGAATTAGCCTAGGTAGGATGAAAATGACCTAAATGTTCAACCAATGACACAAATGTACTTATTGGATGCACAAGATTGGTTAAAACCCCTAATTGGACGAGAATAAGCATTGGGAGGACGAAAATGATCTAAATGTTCAACCAATGACACAAAATCACTTATTGGATGCACAAGATTGGTTAAAAACCCTAATTGGACGAGAATAAGCATTCGGAGGACGAAAATGACCTAAATGTTCAACCAATGACACAAATGTACTTATTGGATGCACAAGATTGGTTAAAAACCCTAATTGGACGAGAATAAGCCTAGGGAGGACGAAAATGACCTAAATGTTCAACCAATGACACAAAATCACTTATTGGATGCACAAGATTGGTTAAAAACCCTAATTGGACGAGAATAAGCATTGGGAGGACGAAAATGACCTAAATGCTCAACCAATGACACAAATGTACTTATTGGATGCACAAGATTGGTTAAAAACCCTAATTGGACGAGAATAAGCCTAGGGAGGACGAAAATGACCTAAATGTTCAACCAATGACACAAAATCACTTATTGGATGCACTAGATTGGTTAAAAACCCTAATTGGACGAGAATAAGCCGTGGGAGGATGAAAATGACCTAAATTTTCAACCAATGACACAAATGTACTTATTGGATGCACAAGATTGGTTAAAAACCCTAATTGGACGAGAATAAGCCTAGGGAGGACGAAAATGACCTAAATGTTCAACCAATGACACAAATGTACTTATTGGATGCACAAGATTGGTTAAAAACCCTAATTGGACGAGAATAAGCCTGGGAGGACGAAAATGACATAAATGTTCAACCAATGACACAAAATCACTTATTGGATGCACAAGATTGGTTAAAAACCCTAATTGGACGAAAATAAGACTTGGGAGGACGAAAATGACCTATATGTTCAACCAATGAAACAAATGTACTTATTGGATGCACAAGATTGGTTAAAAACCCTAATTGGACGAGAATAAGCCTTGGGAGGACAAAAATGACCTAAATGTTCAACCAATGACACAAAATCACTTATTGGATGCACAAGATTGGTTAAAAACCCTAATTGGACTAGAATAAGCCTAGGGAGGACGAAAATGACCTAAATGTTCAACCAATAACACAAATGTACTTATTGGACGCACAAGATTGGTTAAAAACCCTAATTGGACGAGAATAAGCCTTGGGAGGACGAAAATGACATAAATGTTCAACCAATGACACAAAATCACTTATTGGATGCACAAGATTGGTTAAAAACCCTAATTGGACGAAAATAAGACTTAGGAGGACGAAAATGACCTAAATGTTCAACCAATGACACAAATGTACTTTTTGGATGCACAAGATTTGTTAAAAACCCTAATTAGACGAGAATAAGCCTAGGGAGGAAGAAAATGACCTAAATGTACAACAAATGACACAAAATCACTTATTGGATGCACAAGATTGGTTCAAAACCCTAATTGGACGAGAATATGCCTTGGGAGGACGAAAGTGACATAAATGTTCAAACAATGACACAAAATCACTTATTGGATGCACAAGATTGGTTCAAAACCCTAATTGGACGAGAATAAGCCTAGGGAGGACGAAAATGACCTAAATGTTCAACCAATGACACAAATGTACTTATTGGATTCACAAGATTGGTTAAAAACCCTAATTGGACGAGTATAAGCCTTGGGAGAACAAAATGACCTAAATGTTCAACCAATGACACAAATGTACTTATTGGATGCACAAGATTGGTTCAAAACCCTAATTGGACGAGAATATGCCTTGAGAGGACGAAAGTGACCTAAATGTTCAAACAATGACACAAAATCACTTATTGGATGCACAAGATTGGTTAAAAACCCTAATTGGACGAGAATAAGTCTTGGGAGGACAAAAATGACCTAAATGTTCAAACAATGACACAAATGTACTTATTGGATGCACAAGATTGGTTAAAAACCCTAATTGGACGAGAATAAACCTAGGGAGGACGAAAATGACCTAAATGTTCAACCAATTACACAAAATCACTTATTGGATGCACAAGATTGGTTCAAAACCCTAATTGGACGAGAATATGCCTTGAGAGGACGAAAGTGACCTAAATGTTCAAACAATGACACAAAATCACTTATTGGATGCACAAGATTGGTTAAAAACCCTAATTAGACTAGAATAAGCCTAGGGAGGACGAAAATAACCTAAATGTTCAACCAATAACACAAATGTACTTATTGGATGCACAAGATTGGTTAAAAACCCTAATTGGACGAGAATAGGCCTTGGGAGGACGAAAATGACATAAATGTTCAACCAATGACACAAAATCACTTATTGGATGCACAAGATTGGTTAAAAACCCTAATTGGACGAAAATAAGACTTGGGAGGACGAAAATGACCTAAATGTTCAACCAATGACACAAATGTACTTATTGGATGCACAAGATTGGTTAAAAACCCTAATTAGACGAGAATAAGCCTAGGGAGGACGAAAAATGACCTAATTGTACAACCAATGACACAAAATCACTTATTGGATGCACAAGATTGGTTAAAAACCCTAATTGGACGAGAATAAGCCTAGGGAGGACGAAAATGACCTAAATGTTCAACCAATGACACAAATGTACTTATTGGATGCACAAGATTGGTTAAAAACCCTAATTGGACGAGAATAAGCCTTGGGAGGACGAAAATGACCTACATGTTCAACCAATGACACAAAATCACTTATTGGATGCACAATATTGGTTAAAAACCCTAATTGGACGAGAATAAGCATTGGGAGGACGAAAATGACCTAAATGTTCAACCAATGACACAAATGTACTTATTGGATGCACAAGATTGGTTAAAAACCCTAATTGGACGAGAATAAGCCTAGGGAGGACGAAAATGACCTAAATGTTCAACCAATGACACAAAATCACTTATTGGATGCACTAGATTGGTTTAAAACCCTAATTAGACGAGAATAAGCCTTGGGAGGACGAAAATGACCTAAATGTTCAACCAATGACACAAATGTACTTATTGGATGCACAAGATTGGTTAAAAACCCTAATTGGACGAGAATAAGCCTAGGGAGGACGAAAATGACCTAAATGTTCAACCAATGACACAAAATCACTTATTGGATGCCCAAGATTGGTTAAAAACCCTAATTGGACGAGAATAAGCATTGAGAGGGTGAACATGACCTAAAAGTTAGACCAATGACACAAAATCACTTATTGGATGCACAAGATTGGTTAAAAACCCTAATTGGACGAGAATAAGCCTTGGGAGGACGAAAATGACCTAAATGTTCAACCAATGACACAAATGTACTTATTGGATGCACAAGATTGGTTAAAAACCCTAATTAGACGAGAATAAGCCTTGGGAGGACGAAACTGACCTAAATGTTCAACCAATGACACAAATGTACTTATTGGATGCACAAGATTGGTTAAAAACCCTAATTGGACGAGAATAAGCCTAGGGAGGACGAAAATGACCTAAATGTTCAACCAATGACACAAAATCACTTATTGGATGCACAAGATTGTTAAAAAACCCTAATTGGACGAGAATAAGACTAGGGAGGACGAAAATGACCTAAATGTTCAACCAATGACACAAAATCACTTATTGGATGCACAAGATTGGTTAAAAACCCTAATTGGACGAGAATAAGCCTTGGGAGGACAAAAATGACCTAAATGTTCAATCAATTACACAAAATCTCTTATTGGATGCACAAGATTGCTTATAAACCCTAATTGGACGAGAATAAGCCTAGGGAGGACGAAAATGACCTAAATGTTCAACCAATGACACAAATGTACTTATTGGATGCACAAGATTGGTTAAAAACCCTAATTGGACGAGAATAAGCCTTGGGAGGAGGAAAATGACCTAAATGTTCAACCAATGACACAAAATCACTTATTGGATGCACAAGATTGGTTAAAAACCCTAATTAGACTAGAATAAGCCTAGGGAGGACGAAAATAACCTAAATGTTCAACCAATAACACAAATGTACTTATTGGATGCACTAGATTGGTTAAAAACCCTAATTGGACGAGAATAAGCCTTGGGAGGACGAAAATGACATAAATGTTCAACCAATGACACAAAATCACTTATTGGATGCACAAGATTGGTTAAAAACCCTAATTGGACTAAAATAAGACTTGGGAGGACGAAAATGACCTAAATGTTCAACCAATGACACAAATGTACTTATTGGATGCACAAGATTGGTTAAAAACCCTAATTAGACAAGAATAAGCCTAGGGAGGAAGAAAATGACCTAAATGTACAACCAATGACACAAAATCACTTATTGGATGCACAAGATTGGTTCAAAACCCTAATTGGACGAGAATATGCCTTGGGAGTACGAAAGTGACCTAAATGTTCAAACAATGACACAAAATCACTTATTGGATGCACAAGATTGGTTCAAAACCCTAATTGGACGAGAATAAGCCTAGGGAGGACGAAAATGACCTAAATGTTCAACCAATGACACAAATGTACTTATTGGATGCACAAGATTGGTTAAAAACCCTAATTGGACGAGAATAAGCCTTGGGAGGACGAAAATGACCTACATGTTCAACCAATGACACAAAATCACTTATTGGATGCACAATATTGGTTAAAAACCCTAATTGGACGAGAATAAGCATTGGGAGGACGAAAATGACCTAAATGTTCAACCAATGACACAAATGTACTTATTGGATGCACAAGATTGGTTAAAAACCCTAATTGGACGAGAATAAGCCTAGGGAGGACGAAAATGACCTAAATGTTCAACCAATGACACAAAATCACTTATTGGATGCACTAGATTGGTTTAAAACCCTAATTAGACGAGAATAAGCCTTGGGAGGACGAAAATGACCTAAATGTTCAACCAATGACACAAATGTACTTATTGGATGCACAAGATTGGTTAAAAACCCTAATTGGACGAGAATAAGCCTAGGGAGGACGAAAATGACCTAAATGTTCAACCAATGACACAAAATCACTTATTGGATGCACTAGATTGTTTAAAAACCCTAATTGGACGAGAATAAGCCGTGGGAGGACGAAAATGACCTAAATGTTCAACCAATGACACAAATGTACTTATTGGATGCACAAGATTGGTTAAAAACCCTAATTGGACGAGAATAAGCCTAGGGAGGATGAAAATGACCTAAATGTTCAACCAATTACAAAAATGTATTATTGGATGCACAAGATTGGTTAAAAACACTAATTGGACGAGAATAAGCCTAGGGAGGACGAAAATGACCTAAATGTTCAACCAATGACACAAATGTACTTATTGGATGCACAAGATTGGTTAAAAACCCTAATTGGACGAGAATAAGCCTTGGGAGGACGAAAATGACCTAAATGTTCAACCAATAACACAAAATCACTTATTGGATGCACAAGATTGGTTAAAAACCCTAATTGGACGAGAATAAGCCTCGGGAGGACGAAAATGACCTAAATGTTCAACCAATGACACAAATGTACTTATTGGATGCACAAGATTGGTTAAAAACCCTAATTGTACGAGAATAAGCCTTGGGAGGACATAAATGACCTAAATGTTCAACCAATAGCACAAAATCACTTATTGGATGCACAAGATTGGTTAAAAGCCCTAATTAGACGAGAATAAGCCTTAAGAGAATGAAAATGACCTAAATGTTCAACCAATGACACAAAATCACTTATTGGATGCACAAGATTGGTTAAAAACCCTAATTGGACGAGAATAAGCCTTAGGAAGACGAAAGTGAGCTAAATGTTCAACCAATGACACAAATGTACTTATTGGATGCACAAGATTGGTTAAAAACCCTAATTGGACGAGAATAAGCCTAGGGAGGACGAAAATGACCTAAATGTTCAACCAATGACACAAAATCACTTATTGGATGCACAAGATTGGTTAAAAACCCTAATTGGACGAGAATAAGCCTAGGGAGGACGAAAATGACCTAAATGTTCAACCAATGACACAAATTTACTTATTAAATGCACAAGATTGGTTAAAAACCCTAATTGGACGAGAATAAGCCTTGGGAGGACGAAAATGACCTAAATGTTCAACGAATGACACAAATGTACTTATTGGATGCACAAGATTGGTTAAAAACCCTAATTGGACGAAAATGACCTAAATGTTCAACCAATGACACAAATGTACTTATTGGATGCACAAGATTGGTTAAAAACCCTAATTGGACGAGAATAAGCCTTGGGAGGACGAAAATGACCTAAATGTTCAACCAATGACCTAAATGTACTTATTGGATGCACAAGATTGGTTAAAAACCCTAATTGGACGAGAAAAAGCCTAGGTGGACGAGAATAAGCCGTGGGAGGACGAAAATGACCTAAATTTTCAACCAATGACACAAATGTACTTATTGGATGCACAAGATTGGTGAAAAACCCTAATTGGACGAGAATAAGCCTAGGGAGGACGAAAATGACCTAAATGTTCAACCAATGACACAAATGTACTTATTGGATGCACAAGATTGGTTAAAAACCCTAATTGGACGAGAATAAGCCTTGGGAGGACGAAAATGACCTAAATGTTCAACCAATGACACAAAATCACTTATTGGATGCACAATATTGGTTAAAAACCCTAATTGGACGAGAATAAGCATTGGGAGGACGAAAATGACCTAAATGTTCAACCAATGACACAAATGTACTTATTGGATGCACAAGATTGGTTAAAAACCCTAATTGGACGAGAATAAGCCTAGGGAGGACGAAAATGACCTAAATGTTCAACCAATGACACAAAATCACTTATTGGATGCACAAGATTGGTTAAAAACCCTAATTGGACGCGAATAAGCCTTGGGAGGATGAAAATGACCTAAATGTTCAACCATTGACACAAATGTACTTATTGGATGCAAATGATTGGTTAAAAACCCTAATTGGATGTGAATAAGCCTTGGGAGGATGAAAAATGACCTAAATGTTCAACCAATGACACAAATGTACTTATTGGATGCACAAGATTGGTTAAAAACCCTAATTGGACGAGAATAAGCCTAGGGAGGACGAAAATGACCTAAATGTTCAACCAATGACACAAAATCACTTATTGGATGCACAAGATTGGTTAAAAACCCTAATTGGACGAGAATAAGCCTTGGGAGGACGAAAATGACCTAAATGTTCAACGAATGACACAAATGTACTTATTGGATGCACAAGATTGGTTAAAAACCCTAATTAGACGAGAATAAGCCTAGGGAGGAAGAAAATGACCTAAATGTACAACCAATGACACAAAATCACTTATTGGATGCACAAGATTGGTTCAAAACCCTAATTGGACGAGAATATGCCTTGGGAGGACGAAAGTGACCTAAATGTTCAAACAATGACACAAAATCACTTATTGGATGCACAAGATTGGTTAAAAACCCTAATTGGACGAGAATAAGCCTTGGGAGGACAAAAATGACCTAAATGTTCAAACAATGACACAAATGTACTTATTGGATGCACAAGATTGGTTAAAAACCCTAATTGGACGAGAATAAGCCTTGAGAGGACGAAAGTGACCTAAATGTTCAAACAATGACACAAAATCACTTATTGGATGCACAAGATTGGTTAAGAACCCTAATTGGACGAGAATAAGCCTAGGGAGGACGAAAAAGACCTAAATGTTCAACCAATGACACAAATGTACTTATTGGATGCACAAGATTGGTTAAAAACCCTAATTGGACGAGAATAAGCCTGGGGAGAACAAAATGACCTAAATATACAACCAATGACACAAAATCACTTATTGGATGCACAAGATTGGTTCAAAACCCTAATTGGACGAGAATATGCCTTGAGAGGACGAAAGTGACCTAAATGTTCAAACAATGACACAAAATCACTTATTGGGTGCACAAGATTGGTTCAAAACCCTAATTGGATGAGAATAAGCCTAGGGAGGACGAAAATGACCTAAATGTTCAACCAATGACACAAATGTACTTATTGGATGCACAAGATTGGTTAAAAACCCTAATTGGACGAGAATAAGCCTAGGGAGGACCAAAATGACCTAAATGTTCAACCAATTACACAAAATCACTTATTGGATGCACAAGATTGGTTCAAAACCCTAATTGGACGAGAATATGCCTTGAGAGGACGAAAGTGACCTAAATGTTCAAACAATGACACAAAATCACTTATTGGATGCACAAGATTGGTTCAAAACCCTAATTGGACGAGAATAAGCCTAAGGAGGAGGAAAATGACCTAAATGTTCAACCAATGACACAAATGTACTTATTGGATGCACAAGATTGGTTAAAAACCCTAATTGGACGAGAATAACCTGGGGAGAACAAAATGACCTAAATGTACAACCAATGACACAAAATGACTTATTGGATGCACAAGATTGGTTCAAAACCCTAATTGGACGAGAATATGCCTTGAGAGGACGAAAGTGACCTAAATGTTCAAACAATGACACAAAATCACTTATTGGATGCACAAGATTGGTTCAAAACCCTAATTGGACGAGAATAAGCCTAAGGAGGACGAAAATGACCTAAATGTTCAACCAATGACACAAATGTACTTATTGGATGCACAAGATTGGTTAAAAACCCTAATTGGACGAGAATAAGCCTGGGGAGGACGAAAATGACCTAAATGTTCAACCAATGACACAAAATCACTTATTCGATGCACAAGATTGGTTAAAAACCCTAATTGGACGAGAATAAGCATTGGGAGGACGAAAATGACCTAAATGTTCAACCAATGACACAAATGTACTTATTGGATGCACAAGATTGGTTAAAAACCCTAATTGGACGAGAATAAGCCTAGGGAGGACGAAAATGACCTAAATGTTCAACCAATGACACAAAATCACTTATTGGATGCACTAGATTGGTTTAAAACCCTAATTAGACGAGAATAAGCCTTGGGAGGACGAAAATGACCTAAATGTTCAACCAATGACACAAATGTACTTATTGGATGCACAAGATTGGTTAAAAACCCTAATTGGACGAGAATAAGCCTAGGGAGGACGAAAATGACCTAAATGTTCAACCAATGACACAAATGTACTTATTGGATGCACAAGATTGGTTAAAAACCCTAATTGGACGAGAATAAGCCTTGGGAGGACGAAAATGACCTAGATGTTCAACCAATGACACAAAATCACTTATTGGATGCACAATATTGGATAAAAACCCTAATTGGACGAGAATAAGCCTTGGGAAGACAAAAATGACCTAAATGTTCAACCAATGACACAAAATCACTTATTGGATGCACAAGATTGGTTAAAAACCCTAATTGGTCGAGAATAAGCCTTGGGAGGACGAAAATGACCTAAATGTTCAACCAATGACACAAATGTACTTATTGGATGCACAAGATTGTTAAAAACCCTAATTGGACGAGAATAAGGCTATGGAGGACGAAAATGACCTAAATGTTCAACTAATGACACAAAATCACTTATTGGATGCACAAGATTGGTTAAAAACCCTAATTGGACGAGAATAAGCCTTGGGAGGACGAAAATGACCTAAATGTTCAACATAGGACACAAATGTACTTATTGGATGCACAAGATTGGTTAAAAACCCTAATTGGACGAGAATAAGCCTTGGGAGGACGAAAATGACCTAAATGTTCAACCAATGACACAAATGTACTTATTGGATGCACAAGATTGGTTAAAAACCCTAATTGGACGAGAATAAGCCTAGGGAGGACGAAAATGACCTAAATGTTCAACCAATGACACAAAATCACTTATTGGATGCACAAGATTGGTTCAAAATCGTAATTGGACGAGAATAAGCCTTGGGAGGACGAAAATGACCTAAATGTTCAAACAATGACACAAAATCACTTATTGGATGCACAAGATTGGTTCAAAACCCTAATTGGACGAGAATAAGCCTAGGGAGGACGAAAATGACCTAAATGTTCAACCAATGACACAAATGTACTTATTGGATGCACAAGATTGGTTAAAAACCCTAATTGGACGAGAATAGGCCTTGGGAGGACGAAAATGACCTAAATGTTCAACCAATGACACAAATTTACTTATTGGATGCACAAGATTGGTTAAAAACCCTAATTGGACGAGAATAAGCCTTGGGAGGACGAAAATGACCTAAATGTTCAACCAATGACACAAATTTTCTTATTAAATGCACAAGATTGGTTAAAAACCCTAATTGGACGAGAATAAGCCTAGGGAGGACGAAAATGACCTAAATGTTCAACCAATGACACAAATGTACTTATTGGATGCACAAGATTGGTTAAAAACCCTAATTGGACGAGAATAAGCCTGGGAGGACGAAAATGACATAAATGTTCAACCAATGACACAAAATCACTTATTGGATGCACAAGATTGGTTAAAAACCCTAATTGGACGAAAATAAGACTTGGGAGGACGAAAATGACCTATATGTTCAACCAATGAAACAAATGTACTTATTGGATGCACAAGATTGGTTAAAAACCCTAATTGGACGAGAATAAGCCTTGGGAGGACAAAAATGACCTAAATGTTCAACCAATGACACAAAATCACTTATTGGATGCACAAGATTGGTTAAAAACCCTAATTGGACTAGAATAAGCCTAGGGAGGACGAAAATGACCTAAATGTTCAACCAATAACACAAATGTACTTATTGGACGCACAAGATTGGTTAAAAACCCTAATTGGACGAGAATAAGCCTTGGGAGGACAAAAATGACATAAATGTTCAACCAATGACACAAAATCACTTATTGGATGCACAAGATTGGTTAAAAACCCTAATTGGACGAAAATAAGACTTGGGAGGACGAAAATGACCTAAATGTTCAACCAATGACACAAATGTACTTTTTGGATGCACAAGATTTGTTAAAAACCCTAATTAGACGAGAATAAGCCTAGGGAGTAAGAAAATGACCTAAATGTACAACAAATGACACAAAATCACTTATTGGATGCACAAGATTGGTTCAAAACCCTAATTGGACGAGAATATGCCTTGGGAGGACGAAAGTGACATAAATGTTCAAACAATGACACAAAATCACTTATTGGATGCACAAGATTGGTTCAAAACCCTAATTGGACGAGAATAAGCCTAGGGAGGACGAAAATGACCTAAATGTTCAACCAATGACACAAATGTACTTATTGGATTCACAAGATTGGTTAAAAACCCTAATTGGACGAGTATAAGCCTTGGGAGAACAAAATGACCTAAATGTTCAACCAATGACACAAATGTACTTATTGGATGCACAAGATTGGTTCAAAACCCTAATTGGACGAGAATATGCCTTGAGAGGACGAAAGTGACCTAAATGTTCAAACAATGACACAAAATCACTTATTGGATGCACAAGATTGGTTAAAAACCCTAATTGGACGAGAATAAGCCTTGGGAGGACAAAAATGACCTAAATGTTCAAACAATAACACAAATGTACTTATTGGATGCACAAGATTGGTTAAAAACCCTAATTGGACGAGAATAAGCCTAGGGAGGACGAAAATGACCTAAATGTTCAACCAATTACACAAAATCACTTATTGGATGCACAAGATTGGTTCCAAACCCTAATTGGACGAGAATATGCCTTGAGAGGACGAAAGTGACCTAAATGTTCAAACAATAACACAAAATCACTTATTGGATGCACAAGATTGGTTCAGAACCCTAATTGGACGAGAATAAGCCTAGGGAGGACGAAAAAGACCTAAATGTTCAACCAATGACACAAATGTACTTATTGGATGCACAAGATTGGTTAAAAACCCTAATTGGACGAGAATAAGCCTGGGGAGAACAAAATGACCTAAATATACAACCAATGACACAAAATCACTTATTGGATGCACAAGATTGGTTCAAAACCCTAATTGGACGAGAATATGCCTTGAGAGGACGAAAGTGACCTAAATGTTCAAACAATGACACAAAATCACTTATTGGGTGCACAAGATTGGTTCAAAACCCTAATTGGATGAGAATAAGCCTAGGGAGGACGAAAATGACCTAAATGTTCAACCAATGACACAAATGTACTTATTGGATGCACAAGATTGGTTAAAAACCCTAATTGGACGAGAATAAGCCTAGGGAGGACCAAAATGACCTAAATGTTCAACCAATTACACAAAATCACTTATTGGATGCACAAGATTGGTTCAAAACCCTAATTGGACGAGAATATGCCTTGAGAGGACGAAAGTGACCTAAATGTTCAAACAATGACACAAAATCACTTATTGGATGCACAAGATTGGTTCAAAACCCTAATTGGACGAGAATAAGCCTAAGGAGGAGGAAAATGACCTAAATGTTCAACCAATGACACAAATGTACTTATTGGATGCACAAGATTGGTTAAAAACCCTAATTGGACGAGAATAACCTGGGGAGAACAAAATGACCTAAATGTACAACCAATGACACAAAATGACTTATTGGATGCACAAGATTGGTTCAAAACCCTAATTGGACGAGAATATGCCTTGAGAGGACGAAAGTGACCTAAATGTTCAAACAATGACACAAAATCACTTATTGGATGCACAAGATTGGTTCAAAACCCTAATTGGACGAGAATAAGCCTAAGGAGGACGAAAATGACCTAAATGTTCAACCAATGACACAAATGTACTTATTGGATGCACAAGATTGGTTAAAAACCCTAATTGGACGAGAATAAGCCTGGGGAGGACGAAAATGACCTAAATGTTCAACCAATGACACAAATTTACTTATTGGATGCACAAGATTGGTTAAAAACCCTAATTGGACGAGAATAAGCCTTGGGAGGACGAAAATGACCTAAATGTTCAACCAATGGCACAAAGTCACTTATTGGATGCACAAGATTGGTTAAAAACCCTAATTGGACGAGAATAAGCCTAGGGAGGACGAAAATGACCTAAATGTTCAACCAATGACACAAATGTACTTATTGGATGCACAAGATTGGTTAAAAACCCTAATTGGACAAGAATAAGCATAGGGAGGACGAAAATGACCTAAATGTTCAACCAATGACACAAAATCACTTATTGGATGCACAAGATTGGTTAAAAACCCTAATTGGACGAGAATAAGCCTTGGGAGGACAAAAATGACCTAAACGTTCAAACAATGACACAAAATCACTTATTGGATGCACAAGATTGGTTCAAAACCTTAATTGGATGAGAATAAGCCTAGGGAGGACGAAAATGACCTAAATGTTCAACCAATGACACAAAATCACTTATTGGATGCACAAGATTGGTTAAAAACCCTAATTGGTTGAGAATAAGCCTGAGGAGGAAGAAAATGACCTAAATGTACAACCAATGACACAAAATAGCTTATTGGAGGCACAAGATTGGTTCAAAACCCTAATTGGACGAGAATATGCCTTGAGAGGACGAAAGTGACCTAAATGTTCAAACAATGACACAAAATCACTTATTGGATGCACAAGATTGGTTCAAAACCCTAATTGGACGAGAATATGCCTTGAGAGGACGAAAGTGACCTAAATGTTCAAACAATGACACAAAATCACTTATTGGATGCACAAGATTGGTTCAAAACCCTAATTGGACGAGAATAAGCCTAGGGAGGACGAAAATGACCTAAATGTTCAACCAATGACACAAATGTACTTATTTGATGCACAAGATTGGTTAAAAACCCTAATTGGACGAGAATAAGCCTTGGGAGAACAAAATGACCTAAATGTTCAACCAATGACACAAATGTACTTATTGGATGCACAAGATTGGTTAAAAACCCTAATTGGACAAGAATGAGCTTTGGGAGGACGAAAATGACCTAAATGTTCAACCAATGACACAAAATCACTTATTGGATGCACAAGATTGGTTAAAAACCCTAATTGGACGAAAATAAGACTTGGGAGGAAGAAAATGACCTAAATGTTCATCCAATGACACAAATGTACTTATTGGATGCACAAGATTGGTTAAAAACCCTAATTAGACGAGAATAAGCCTAGGGAGGAAGAAAATGACCTAAATGTACAACCAATGACACAAAATCACTTATTGGATGCACAAGATTGGTTCAAAACCCTAATTGGACGAGAATATGCCTTGGGAGGACGAAAGTGACCTAAAAGTTCAAACAATGACTCAAAATCACTTATTGGATGCACAAGATTGGTTAAAAACCCTAATTGGACGAGAATAAGCCGAGGGAGGACGAAAATGTCCTAAATGTTCAACCAATGACACAAATGTACTTATTGGATGCACAAGATTGGTTAAAAACACTAATTGGACGAGAATAAGCCTTGGGAGGACAAAATGACCTAAATGTTCAACCAATGACACAAATGTACTTATTGGATGCACAAGATTGGTTAAAAACCTTAATTGGACGAGAATAAGCTTTGGGAGGACGAAAATGACCTAAATGTTCAACCAATGACACAAAATCACTTATTGGAAGCACGAGATTGGTTAAAAACCCTAATTGGAGGAGAATAAGCCTAGGGAGGACGAAAAATGACCTAAATGTTCAACCAATGACACAAAATCACTTATTGGATGCACAAGATTGTTTAAAAACCCTAATTGGACGAGAATAAACCTTGGGAGGACGAAAATGACATAAATGTTCAACCAATGACACAAATGTACGTATTGGATGCACAAGATTGGTTAAAAACCCTAATTGGACGAGAATAAGCCTTGGGAGGACGAAAATGACATAAATGTTCAACCAATGACACCAAATCACTTATTGGATGCACAAGATTGGTTAAAAACCCTAATTGGACGAGAATAAGCCTTTGGAGGAAGATATTGACCTAAATGTTCAACCAATGACACAAATGTACTTATTGGATGCACAAGATTGGTTAAAAACCCTAATTGGACGAGAATAAGCCTAGGGAGGACGAAAATGACCTAAATGTTCAACCAATTACACAAAATCACTTATTGGATGCACAAGATTCGTTCAAAACCCTAATTGGACGAGAATATGCCTTGGGAGGACGAAAGTGACCTAAATGTTCAAACAATGACACAAAATCACTTATTGGATGCACAAGATTGGTTAAAAACCCTAATTGGACGAGAATAAGCCTAGGGAGGACGAAAATGACCTAAATGTTC
>JBBPBP010000499.1:0-111628 GCA_037974735.1 Cicer chorassanicum
GATTGGTTCAAAACCCTAATTGGACGAGAATATGCCTTGAGAGGACGAAAGTGACCTAAATGTTCAAACAATGACACAAAATCACTTATTGGATGCACATGATTGGTTCAGAACCCTAATTGGACGAGAATAAGCCTAGGGAGGACGAAAATGACCTAAATGTTCAATCAATGACACAAATGTACTTATTGGATGCACAAGATTGGTTAAAAACCCTAATTGGACGAGAATAAGCCTGGGGAGAACAAAATGACCTAAATATACAACCAATGACACAAAATCACTTATTGGATGCACAAGATTGGTTCAAAACCCTAATTGGACGAGAATATGCCTTGAGAGGACGAAAGTGACCTAAATGTTCAAACAATGACACAAAATCACTTATTGGGTGCACAAGATTGGTTCAAAACCCTAATTGGATGAGAATAAGCCTAGGGAGGACGAAAATGACCTAAATGTTCAACCAATGACACAAATGTACTTATTGGATGCACAAGATTGGTTAAAAACCCTAATTGGACGAGAATAAGCCTAGGGAGGACCAAAATGACCTAAATGTTCAACCAATTACACAAAATAACTTATTGGATGCACAAGATTGGTTCAAAACCCTAATTGGACGAGAATATGCCTTGAGAGGACGAAAGTGACCTAAATGTTCAAACAATGACACAAAATCACTTATTGGATGCACAAGATTGGTTCAAAACCCTAATTGGACGAGAATATGCCTTGAGAGGACGAAAGTGACCTAAATGTTCAAACAATGACACAAAATCACTTATTGGATGCACAAGATTGGTTCAAAACCCTAATTGGACGAGAATAAGCCTAGGGAGGACGAAAATGACCTAAATGTTCAACCAATGACACAAATGTACTTATTGGATGCACAAGATTGGTTAAAAACCCAAATTGGACGAGAATAAGCCTTTGGAGGAAGAAATTGACCTAAATGTTCAACCAATGACACAAATGTACTTATTGGATGCACAAGATTGGTTAAAAACCCTAATTGGACAAGAATGAGCTTTGGGAGGACGAAAATGACCTAAATGTTCAACCAATGACACAAAATCACTTATTGGATGCACAAGATTGGTTAAAAACCCTAATTGGACGAAAATAAGACTTGGGAGGAAGAAAATGACCTAAATGTTCATCCAATGACACAAATGTACTTATTGGATGCACAAGATTGGTTAAAAACCCTAATTAGACGAGAATAAGCCTAGGGAGGAAGAAAATGACCTAAATGTACAACCAATGACACAAAATCACTTATTGGATGCACAAGATTGGTTCAAAACCCTAATTGGACGAGAATAAGCCTAGGGAGGACGAAAATGACCTAAATGTTCAACCAATGACACAAAATCACTTATTGGATGCACAAGATTGGTTAAAAAACCTAATTGGACGAGAATAAGCCTTGGGAGGACAAAAATGACCTAAATGTTCAACCAATGACACAAAATCACTTATTGGATGCACAAGATTGGTTAAAAACCCTAATTGGACGAGAATAAGCCTAGGGAGGACGAAAATGACCTAAATTTTCAACCAATGACACAAATGTACTAATTGGATGCACAAGATTGGTTAAAAACCCAAATTGGACGAGAATTAGCCTAGGGAGGACGAAAATGACCTAAATGATCAACCAATGACACAAAATCACTTATTGGATGCACAAGATTGGTTAAAAACCCTAATTGGACGAGAATAAGCCTAGGGAGGACGAAAATGACCTAAATTTTCAACCAATGACACAAATGTACTTATTAGATGCACAAGATTGGTTAAAAACCCTAATTGGACGAGAATAAGCCTTGGGAGGACGAAAATGACCTAAATGTCCAACCAATGACACAAAATCACTTATTGGATGCACAAGATTGGTTAAAAACCCTAATTGGACGAGAATAAGCCTAAGGAGGACGAAAATGACCTAAATGTTCAACCAATGACACAAATGTACTTATTGGATGCACAAGATTGGTTAAAAACCCTAATTGGACGAGAATAAGCCTTGGGAGGACGAAAATGACCTAAATGTTCAACCAATGACACAAAATCACTTATTGGATGCACAAGATTGGTTAAAAACCCTAATTGGACGAAAATAAGCCTAGGAAGGACGAAAATGACCTAAATGTTCAACCAATGACACAAATGTACTTATTGGATGCACAAGATTGGTTAAAAACCCTAATTGGACGAGAATAAGCCTTGGGAGGACAAAAATGACCTAAATGTTCAACCAATGACACAAAATCACTTATTGGATGCACAAGATTGGTTAAAAATCCTAATTGGACGAGAATAAGCCTTGGGAGGATGAAAATGACCTAAATGTTCAACCAATGAAACAAATGTACTTATTGGATGCACAAGATTGGTTAAAAACCCTAATTGGACGAGAATAAGCCTTGGGAGGACGAAAATGACCTAAATGTTCAACCAATGACACAAAATCACTTATTAGATGCACAAGATTGGTTAAAAACCCTAATTGGACGAGAATAAGCCTTGGGAGGACAAAAATGACCTAAATGTTCAACCAATGACACAAAATCACTTATTGGATGCACAAGATTGGTTAAAAACCCTAATTGGACTAGAATAAGCCTAGGGAGGACGAAAATGACCTAAATGTTCAACCAATGACACAAATGTACTTATTGGATGCACAAGATTGGTTAAAAACCCTAATTGGACGAGAATAAGCCTGGGAGGACGAAAATGACATAAATGTTCAACCAATGACACAAAATCACTTATTGGATGCACAAGATTGGTTAAAAACCCTAATTGGACGAAAATAAGACTTGGGAGGACGAAAATGACCTATATGTTCAACCAATGAAACAAATGTACTTATTGGATGCACAAGATTGGTTAAAAACCCTAATTGGACGAGAATAAGCCTTGGGAGGACAAAAATGACCTAAATGTTCAACCAATGACACAAAATCACTTATTGGATGCACAAGATTGGTTAAAAACCCTAATTGGACTAGAATAAGCCTAGGGAGGACGAAAATGACCTAAATGTTCAACCAATAACACAAATGTACTTATTGGACGCACAAGATTGGTTAAAAACCCTAATTGGACGAGAATAAGCCTTGGGAGGACGAAAATGACATAAATGTTCAACCAATGACACAAAATCACTTATTGGATGCACAAGATTGGTTAAAAACCCTAATTGGACGAAAATAAGACTTGGGAGGACAAAAATGACCTAAATGTTCAACCAATGACACAAATGTACTTATTGGATGCACAAGATTGGTTAAAAACCCTAATTGGACGAGAATAAGCCTTGGGAGGACAAAAATGACCTAAATGTTCAAACAATGACACAAATGTACTTATTGGATGCACAAGATTGGTTAAAAACCCTAATTGGACGAGAATAAGCCTAGGGAGGACGAAAATGACCTAAATGTTCAACCAATTACACAAAATCACTTATTGGATGCACATGATTGGTTCAAAACCCTAATTGGACGAGAATATGCCTTGAGAGGACGAAAGTGACCTAAATGTTCAAACAATGACACAAAATCACTTATTGGATGCACATGATTGGTTCAGAACCCTAATTGGACGAGAATAAGCCTAGGGAGGACGAAAATGACCTAAATGTTCAATCAATGACACAAATGTACTTATTGGATGCACAAGATTGGTTAAAAACCCTAATTGGACGAGAATAAGCCTGGGGAGAACAAAATGACCTAAATATACAACCAATGACACAAAATCACTTATTGGATGCACAAGATTGGTTCAAAACCCTAATTGGACGAGAATATGCCTTGAGAGGACGAAAGTGACCTAAATGTTCAAACAATGACACAAAATCACTTATTGGGTGCACAAGATTGGTTCAAAACCCTAATTGGATGAGAATAAGCCTAGGGAGGACGAAAATGACCTAAATGTTCAACCAATGACACAAATGTACTTATTGGATGCACAAGATTGGTTAAAAACCCTAATTGGACGAGAATAAGCCTAGGGAGGACCAAAATGACCTAAATGTTCAACCAATTACACAAAATAACTTATTGAATGCACAAGATTGGTTCAAAACCCTAATTGGACGAGAATATGCCTTGAGAGGACGAAAGTGACCTAAATGTTCAAACAATGACACAAAATCACTTATTGGATGCACAAGATTGGTTCAAAACCCTAATTGGACGAGAATATGCCTTGAGAGGACGAAAGTGACCTAAATGTTCAAACAATGACACAAAATCACTTATTGGATGCACAAGATTGGTTCAAAACCCTAATTGGACGAGAATAAGCCTAGGGAGGACGAAAATGACCTAAATGTTCAACCAATGACACAAATGTACTTATTGGATGCACAAGATTGGTTAAAAACCCAAATTGGACGAGAATAAGCCTTTGGAGGAAGAAATTGACCTAAATGTTCAACCAATGACACAAATGTACTTATTGGATGCACAAGATTGGTTAAAAACCCTAATTGGACAAGAATGAGCTTTGGGAGGACGAAAATGACCTAAATGTTCAACCAATGACACAAAATCACTTATTGGATGCACAAGATTGGTTAAAAACCCTAATTGGACGAAAATAAGACTTGGGAGGACGAAAATGACCTATATGTTCAACCAATGAAACAAATGTACTTATTGGATGCACAAGATTGGTTAAAAACCCTAATTGGACGAGAATAAGCCTTGGGAGGACAAAAATGACCTAAATGTTCAACCAATGACACAAAATCACTTATTGGATGCACAAGATTGGTTAAAAACCCTAATTGGACTAGAATAAGCCTAGGGAGGACGAAAATGACCTAAATGTTCAACCAATAACACAAATGTACTTATTGGACGCACAAGATTGGTTAAAAACCCTAATTGGACGAGAATAAGCCTTGGGAGGACGAAAATGACATAAATGTTCAACCAATGACACAAAATCACTTATTGGATGCACAAGATTGGTTAAAAACCCTAATTGGACGAAAATAAGACTTAGGAGGACGAAAATGACCTAAATGTTCAACCAATGACACAAATGTACTTTTTGGATGCACAAGATTTGTTAAAAACCCTAATTAGACGAGAATAAGCCTAGGGAGGAAGAAAATGACCTAAATGTACAACAAATGACACAAAATCACTTATTGGATGCACAAGATTGGTTCAAAACCCTAATTGGACGAGAATATGCCTTGGGAGGACGAAAGTGACATAAATGTTCAAACAATGACACAAAATCACTTATTGGATGCACAAGATTGGTTCAAAACCCTAATTGGACGAGAATAAGCCTAGGGAGGACGAAAATGACCTAAATGTTCAACCAATGACACAAATGTACTTATTGGATTCACAAGATTGGTTAAAAACCCTAATTGGACGAGTATAAGCCTTGGGAGAACAAAATGACCTAAATGTTCAACCAATGACACAAATGTACTTATTGGATGCACAAGATTGGTTCAAAACCCTAATTGGACGAGAATATGCCTTGAGAGGACGAAAGTGACCTAAATGTTCAAACAATGACACAAAATCACTTATTGGATGCACAAGATTGGTTAAAAACCCTAATTGGACGAGAATAAGCCTTGGGAGGACAAAAATGACCTAAATGTTCAAACAATGACACAAATGTACTTATTGGATGCACAAGATTGGTTAAAAACCCTAATTGGACAAGAATGATCTTTGGGAGGACGAAAATGACCTAAATGTTCAACCAATGACACAAAATGTACTTATTGGATGCACAAGATTGGTTAAAAACCCTAATTAGACGAGAATAAGCCTAGGGAGGAAGAAAATGACCTAAATGTACAACCAATGACACAAAATCACTTATTGGATGCACAAGATTGGTTCAAAACCTTAATTGGACGAGAATAAGCCTAGGGAGGACGAAAGTGACCTAAATGTTCAACCAATGACACAAAATCACTTATTGGATGCACAAGATTGGTTAAAAACCCTAATTGGACGAGAATAAGCCTTGGGAGGACGAAAATGACCTAAATGTTCAACCAATGACACAAAATTACTTATTGGATGCACAAGATTGGTTAGAAACCCTAATTGGACGAGAATAAGCCTAGGGAGGACGAAAATGACCTAAATGTTCAACCAATGACACAAAATCACTTATTGGATGCACAAGATTGGTTAAAAACCCTAATTGGACGAGAATAAGCCTTGGGAGGACGAAAATGACCTAAATGTTCAACGAATGACACAAATGTACTTATTGGATGCACAAGATTGGTTAAAAACCCTAATTAGACGAGAATAAGCCTAGGGAGGAAGAAAATGACCTAAATGTACAACCAATGACACAAAATCACTTATTGGATGCACAAGATTGGTTCAAAACCCTAATTGGACGAGAATAAGCCTAGGGAGGACGAAAATGACCTAAATGTTCAACCAATGACACAAATGTACTTATTGGATGCACAAGATTGGTTAAAAACCCTAATTGGACGAGAATAAGCCTGGGGAGAACAAAATGACCTAAATGTACAACCAATGACACAAAATCACTTATTGGATGCACAAGATTGGTTAAAAACCCTAATTGGACGAGAATATGCCTTGAGAGGACGAAAGTGACCTAAATGTTCAACCAATGACACAAAATCACTTATTGGATGCACAAGATTGGTTCAAAACCCTAATTGGACGAGAATAAGCCTAGGGAGGATGAAAATGACCTAAATGTTCAACCAATGACACAAATGTACTTATTTGATGCACAAGATTGGTTAAAAACCCTAATTGGACGAGAATAAGCCTTGGGAGAACAAAATGACCTAAATGTTCAACCAATGACACAAATGTACTTATTGGATGCACAAGATTGGTTAAAAACCCTAATTGGACAAGAATGAGCTTTGGGAGGACGAAAATGACCTAAATGTTCAACCAATGACACAAAATCACTTATTGGATGCACAAGATTGGTTAAAAACCCTAATTGGACGAAAATAAGACTTGGGAGGACGAAAATGACCTAAATGTTCATCCAATGACACAAATGTACTTATTGGATGCACAAGATTGGTTAAAAACCCTAATTAGACGAGAATAAGCCTAGGGAGGAAGAAAATGACCTAAATGTACAACCAATGACACAAAATCACTTATTGGATGCACAAGATTGGTTCAAAACCCTAATTGGACGAGAATATGCCTTGGGAGGACGAAAATGACCTAAATGTTCAACCAATGACACAAATGTACTTATTGGATGCACAAGATTGGTTAAAAACCCTAATTGGACGAGAATAAGCCTGGGGAGAACAAAATGACCTAAATATACAACCAATGACACAAAATCACTTATTGGATGCACAAGATTGGTTCAAAACCCTAATTGGACGAGAATATGCCTTGAGAGGACGAAAGTGACCTAAATGTTCAAACAATGACACAAAATCACTTATTGGATGCACATGATTGGTTCACAACCCTAATTGGACGAGAATAAGCCTAGGGAGGACGAAAATGACCTAAATGTTCAACCAATGACACAAATGTACTTATTGGATGCACAAGATTGGTTAAAAACCCTAATTGGACGAGAATAAGCCTGGGGAGAACAAAATGACCTAAATATACAACAAATGACACAAAATCACTTATTGGATGCACAAGATTGGTTCAAAACCCTAATTGGACGAGAATATGCCTTGAGAGGACGAAAGTGACCTAAATGTTCAAACAATGACACAAAATCACTTATTGGGTGCACAAGATTGGTTCAAAACCCTAATTGGATGAGAATAAGCCTAGGGAGGACGAAAATGACCTAAATGTTCAACCAATGACACAAATGTACTTATTGGATGCACAAGATTGGTTAAAAACCCTAATTGGACGAGAATAAGCCTAGGGAGGACCAAAATGACCTAAATGTTCAACCAATTACACAAAATCACTTATTGGATGCACAAGATTGGTTCAAAACCCTAATTGGACGAGAATATGCCTTGAGAGGACGAAAGTGACCTAAATGTTCAAACAATGACACAAAATCACTTATTGGATGCACAAGATTGGTTCAAAACCCTAATTGGACGAGAATAAGCCTAAGGAGGAGGAAAATGACCTAAATGTTCAACCAATGACACAAATGTACTTATTGGATGCACAAGATTGGTTAAAAACCCTAATTGGACGAGAATAACCTGGGGAGAACAAAATGACCTAAATGTACAACCAATGACACAAAATGACTTATTGGATGCACAAGATTGGTTCAAAACCCTAATTGGACGAGAATATGCCTTGAGAGGACGAAAGTGACCTAAATGTTCAAACAATGACACAAAATCACTTATTGGATGCACAAGATTGGTTCAAAACCCTAATTGGACGAGAATATGCCTTGAGAGGACGAAAGTGACCTAAATGTTCAAACAATGACACAAAATCACTTATTGGATGCACAAGATTGGTTCAAAACCCTAATTGGACGAGAATAAGCCTAGGGAGGACGAAAATGACCTAAATGTTCAACCAATGACACAAATGTACTTATTGGATGCACAAGATTGGTTAAAAACCCAAATTGGACGAGAATAAGCCTTTGGAGGAAGAAATTGACCTAAATGTTCAACCAATGACACAAATGTACTTATTGGATGCACAAGATTGGTTAAAAACCCTAATTGGACAAGAATGAGCTTTGGGAGGACGAAAATGACCTAAATGTTCAACCAATGACACAAAATCACTTATTGGATGCACAAGATTGGTTAAAAACCCTAATTGGACGAAAATAAGACTTGGGAGGAAGAAAATGACCTAAATGTTCATCCAATGACACAAATGTACTTATTGGATGCACAAGATTGGTTAAAAACCCTAATTAGACGAGAATAAGCCTAGGGAGGAAGAAAATGACCTAAATGTACAACCAATGACACAAAATCACTTATTGGATGCACAAGATTGGTTCAAAACCCTAATTGGACGAGAATAAGCCTAGGGAGGACGAAAATGACCTAAATGTTCAACCAATGACACAAAATCACTTATTGGATGCACAAGATTGGTTAAAAACCCTAATTGGACGAGAATAAGCCTTGGGAGGACGAAAATGACCTAAATGTTCAACCAATGACACAAAATCACTTATAGGATGCACAAGATTGGTCAAAAACCCTAATTGAACGAGAATATGCCTTGGGAGGACGGAAATGACGTAAATGTTCAACCAATGACACAAAATCACTTATTGGATGCACAAGATTGGTTAAAAACCCTAATTGGACGACAATAAGCCTTGGGAGGACGAAAATGACTTAAATGTTCAACCAATCGCACAAATGTACTTATTGGATGCACAAGATTGATTAAAAACCCTAATTGGACGAGAATAAGCATTGGGAGGACGAAAATGACCTAAATGTTCAAACAATGACACAAAATCACTTATTGAATGCACAAGATTGGTTAAACCCTAATTGGACGAGAATAAGACTTGGGAGGACGAAAATGACCTAAATGTTCAACCAATGATACAAAATCACTTATTGGATGCACAAGATTGGTTAAAAACCCTAATTGGACGAGAATAAGCCTTGGGAGGACGAAAATGACCTAAATGTTTAACCAATGACACAAAATCACTTATTGGATGCACAAGATTGGTTAAAAACCCTAATTGGACGAGAATAAGCCTACGGAGGACGAAAATGACCTAAATGTTCAACCAATGACACAAAATCACTTATTGGATGCACAAGATTGGTTAAAAACCCTAATTGGACGAGAATAAGCCTAGGGAGGACAAAAATGACCTAAATGTTCAACCAATGACACAAAATCACTTATTGGATGCACAAGATTGCTTAAAAACCCTAATTGGACGAGAATAAGCCTAGGGAGGACGAAAATGACCTAAATGTTCAACCAATGACACAAAATCACTTATTGGATGCACAAGATTGGTCAAAAACCCTAATTGGACGAGAATAAGCCTTGGGAGGACGAAAATGACCTAAATGTTCAACCAATGACACAAATGTACTTATTGGATGCACAAGATTGGATAAAAACCCTAATTGGACGAGAATAAGCGTTGGGAGGACGAAAATGACCTAAATGTTCAACCAATGACACAAAATCACTTATTGGATGCACAAGATTGGTTAAAAACCCTAATTGGACGAGAATAAGCCTTGGGAGGACGAAAATGACCTAAATGTTCAACCAATGACACAAATGTACTTATTGGATGCACAAGATTGGTTAAAAACCCTATTGGACGAGAATTAGCCTTGGGATGACGAAAATGACCTAAATGTTCAATCAATGGCACAAAATCACTTATTGGATGCACAAGAATGGTTAAAAACCATAATTGGACGAGAATAAGCCTAGGGAGGACGAAAATGACCTAAATGTTCAACCAATGACACAAAATCACTTATTGGATGCACAAGATAAGTTAAAAACCCTAATTGGAAGAGAATAAGGCTAGGGAGGACAAAAATGACCTAAATGTTCAACCAATGACACAAAATCACTTATTGGATGCACAAGATTGGTTAAAAACCCTAATTGGACGAGAATAAGCCTTGGGAGGACGAAAATGACCTAAATGTTCAACCAATGACACAAATGTACTTATTGGATGCACAAGATTGGTTAAAAACCATAATTGGACGAGCATAAGCTTAGGGAGGACAAAAATGTCCTAAATGTTCAACCAATGACACAAAATCACTTATTGTATGCACAAGATTGGTTAAAAACCCTAATTGGATGACAATAAGCCTTGGGAGGACGAAAATGAACTAAATGTTCAACCAATGACACAAAATCACTTATTGGATGCACAAAATTGGTTAAAAACCCTAATTGGACGAGAATAAGCCTTGGGAGGACGAAAATGACCTAAATGTTCAACCAATGACACAAAATCACTTATTGTATGCACAAGATAGGTTAAAAATCCTAATTGGACGTGAATAAGCCTTGTGAGGACGAAAATGACCTAAATGTTCAACCAATGACACAAATGTACTTATTGGATGCACAAGATTGGTTAAAAACCCTAATTGGACGAGAATAAGCCTTGGGAGGACGAAAATGACCTAAATGTTCAACCAATGATACAAATGTTCTTATTGGATGCACAAGATTGGTTAAAAACCCTAATTGGACAAGATTAAGCCATGAGAGGACGAAAATGACCTAAATGTTCAACCAATGACACAAAATCACTTATTGGATGCACAAGATTGGTTAAAAACCCTAATTGGACGAGAATAAGCCTTGGGAGGACGAAAATGACCTAAATGTTCAACCAATGACACAAAATCACTTATTGGATGCACAAGATTGGTTAAAAACCCTAATTGGATGAGAATAAGCTTTTGGAGGACATAAATGACCTAAATGTTCAACCAATGAAACAAATGTACTTATTGGATGCACAAGATTGTTAAAAAACCCTAATTGGACGAGAATATGCCTTGGGAGGACGAAAATGACCTAAATGTTCAACCAATGGCATAAAATCACTTATTGGATGCACAAGATTGTTAAAAATCCCTAATTGGACGAGAATAAGCCTAGGGAGGACGAAAATGACCTAAATGTTCAACCAATGACACAAAATCACTTATTGGATGCACAAGATTGGTTAAAAACCCTAATTGGACGAGAATAAGCCTTGGGAGGACGAAAATGACCTAAATGTTCAACCAATGACACAAATGTACTTATTGGATGCACAAGATTGGTTAAAAACCCTAATTTGACGAGAATAAGCCTCGGGAGGAAGAAAATGACCTAAATGTTCAACCAATGACACAAAATCACTTATTGGATGCACAAGATTGGTTAAAAACCCTAATTGGACGAGAATAAGCCTTGGGAGGACGAAAATGACCTAAATGTTCAACCAATGACACAAAATCACTTATTGGATGCACTAGATTGGTTAAAAAACCTAATTGGGCGAGAATAAGCTTAGGGATGACGAAAATGACCTAAATGTTCAACCAATGACACAAAATCACTTATTGGATGCACAAGATTGGTTAAAAACCCTAATTGGACGAGAATAAGCCTTGGGAGGACGAAAATGACCTAAATGTTCAACCAATGACACAAATGTACTTATTGGATGCACAAGATTGGTTAAAACCCCTAATTGGACGAGAATAATCCTTGGGAGAACGAAAATGACCTAAATGTTCAACCAACGACACAAAATCACTTATTGGATGCACAAGATTGGTTAAAAACCCTAATTGGACGAGAATAAGCCTTGGAAGGACGAAAATGACCTAAATGTTCAACCAATGACACAAATGTACTTATTGGATGCACAAGATTGGTTAAAAACCCTATTGGACGAGAATAAGACTTGGGAGGACGAAAATGACCTAAATGTTCAACGTATGGCACAAAATCACTTATTGGATGCACAAGATTTTTTAAAATTTCTAATTGGACGAGAATAAGCCTAAGGAGGGCGAAAATGACCTAAATGTTCAACCAATGACACAAAATCACTTATTGGATGCACAAGATTGGTTAAAAACCCTAATTGGACGAGAATAAGCCTTGGGAGGACGAAAATGACCTAAATGTTCAACCAATGACACAAATGTACTTATTGGATGCACAAGATTGGTTAAAAACCATAATTGGACGAGAATAAGCTTAGGGAGGACGAAAATGTCCTAAATGTTAAACCAATGACAGAAAATCACTTATTGTATGCACAAGATTGGTTAAAATCCCTGTTGGACGACAATAATCCTTGGGAGGATGAAAATGACCTAAATGTTCAACCAATGACACAAAATCACTTATTGGATGCACAAGATTGGTTAAAAACCCTAATTGGACGAGAATAAGCCTTGGGAGGACGAAAATGACCTAAATGTTCAACCAATGACACAAAATCACTTATTGGATGCACAAGATTGGTTAAAAACCCTACTTGGACGAGAATAAGCATAGGGAGGACGAAAATAAACTAAATGTTCAACCAATGACACAAATGTACTTATTGGATGCACAAGATTGGTTAAAAACCCTAATTGGACGAGAATAAGCCTAGGGAGGACGAAAATGACCTAAATGTTCAACCAATTACACAAAATCACTTATTGGATGCACAAGATTGGTTAAAAACCCTAGTTGGACGAGAATAAGCCTTGGGAGGACAAAAATGATCTAAATGTTCAAACCATGACACAAAATCACTTATTGGATGCACAAGATTGGTTCAAAACCTTAATTGGACGAGAATAAGCCTAGGGAGGACGAAAATGACCTAAATGTTCAACCAATGACACAAAATCACTTATTGGATGCCCAAGATTGGTTAAAAACCCTAATTGGACGAGAATAAGCCTTGGGAGGACAAAAATGACCTAAATGTTCAAACAATGACACAAATGTACTTATTGGATGCACAAGATTGGTTAAAAACCCTAATTGGACGAGAATAAGCCTAGGGAGGACGAAAATGACCTAAATGTTCAACCAATTACACAAAATCACTTATTGGATGCACAAGATTGGTTCAAAACCCTAATTGGACGAGAATATGCCTTGAGAGGACGAAAGTGACCTAAATGTTCAAACAATGACACAAAATCACTTATTGGATGCACATGATTGGTTCAAAACCCTAATTGGACGAGAATAAGCCTAGGGAGGACGAAAATGACCTAAATGTTCAACCAATGACACAAATGTACTTATTGGATGCTCAAGATTGGTTAAAAACCCTAATTGGACGAGAATAAGCCTGGGGAGAACAAAATGACCTAAATGTACAACCAATGACACAAAATCACTTATTGGATGCACAAGATTGGTTAAAAACCCTAATTGGACGAGAATATGCCTTGAGAGGACGAAAGTGACCTAAATGTTCAACCAATGACACAAAATCACTTATTGGATGCACAAGATTGGTTCAAAACCCTAATTGGACGAGAATAAGCCTAGGGAGGATGAAAATGACCTAAATGTTCAACCAATGACACAAATGTACTTATTTGATGCACAAGATTGGTTAAAAACCCTAATTGGACGAGAATAAGCCTTGGGAGAACAAAATGACCTAAATGTTCAACCAATGACACAAATGTACTTATTGGATGCACAAGATTGGTTAAAAACCCTAATTGGACAAGAATGAGCTTTGGGAGGACGAAAATGACCTAAATGTTCAACCAATGACACAAAATCACTTATTGGATGCACAAGATTGGTTAAAAACCCTAATTGGACGAAAATAAGACTTGGGAGGATGAAAATGACCTAAATGTTCATCCAATGACACAAATGTACTTATTGGATGCACAAGATTGGTTAAAAACCCTAATTAGACGAGAATAAGCCTAGGGAGGAAGAAAATGACCTAAATGTACAACCAATGACACAAAATCACTTATTGGATGCACAAGATTGGTTCAAAACCCAAATTGGACGAGAATATGCCTTGGGAGGACGAAAGTGACCTAAATGTTCAAACAATGACTCAAAATCACTTATTGGATGCACAAGATTGGTTAAAAACCCTAATTGGACGAGAATAAGCCGAGGGAGGACGAAAATGTCCTAAATGTTCAACCAATGACACAAATGTACTTATTGGATGCACAAGATTGGTTAAAAACACTAATTGGATGAGAATAAGCCTTGGGAGGACAAAATGACCTAAATGTTCAACCAATGACACAAATGTACTTATTGGATGCACAAGATTGGTTAAAAACCTTAATTGGACGAGAATAAGCTTTGGGAGGACGAAAATGACCTAAATGTTCAACCAATGACACAAAATCACTTATTGGATTCACGAGATTGGTTAAAAACCCTAATTGGAGGAGAATAAGCCTAGGGAGGACGAAAAATGACCTAAATGTTCAACCAATGACACAAAATCACTTATTGGATGCACAAGATTGGTTCAAAACCCTAATTGGACTAGAATATGCCTTGAGAGGACGAAAGTGACCTAAATGTTCAAACAATGACACAAAATCACTTATTGGATGCACAAGATTGGTTCAAAACCCTAATTGGACGAGAATAAGCCTAGGGAGGACGAAAATGACCTAAATGTTCAACCAATGACACAAATGTACTTATTGGATGCACAAGATTGGTTAAAAACCCAAATTGGACGAGAATAAGCCTTTGGAGGAAGAAATTGACCTAAATGTTCAACCAATGACACAAATGTACTTATTGGATGCACAAGATTGGTTAAAAACCCTAATTGGACAAGAATGAGCTTTGGGAGGACGAAAATGACCTAAATGTTCAACCAATGACACAAAATCACTTATTGGATGCACAAGATTGGTTAAAAACCCTAATTGGACGAAAATAAGACTTGGGAGGACGAAAATGACCTATATGTTCAACCAATGAAACAAATGTACTTATTGGATGCACAAGATTGGTTAAAAACCCTAATTGGACAAGAATGAGCTTTGGGAGGACGAAAATGACCTAAATGTTCAACCAAGGACACAAAATCACTTATTGGATGCACAAGATTGGTTCAAAACCCTAATTGGACGAGAATATGCCTTGAGAGGACGAAAGTGACCTAAATGTTCAACCAATGACACAAAATCACTTATTGGATGCACAAGATTGGTTCAAAACCCTAACTGGACGAGAATAAGCCTAGGGAGGACGAAAATGACCTAAATGTTCAACCAATGACACAAATGTACTTATTGGATGCACAAGATTGGTTAAAAACCCTAATTGGACGAGAATAAGCCTTGGGAGGACGAAAATGACCTAAATGTTCAACCAATGACACAAAATCACTTATTGGATGCACAAGATTGGTTAAAAACCCTAATTGGACGAGAATAAGCCTTGGGAGGACGAATATGATTTAAATGTTCAACCAATGACACAAAATCACGTATTGGATGCATAAGATTGGTTAAAAACCCTAATTGGAGGAGAATAAGCTTTGGGAGGACGAAAATGATCTAAATGTTCAACCAATGACACAAAATCACTTATTGGATTCACAAGATTGGTTAAAAACCCTAATTGGACGAGAATAAGCCTAGGGAGGACGAAAATGACCTAAATGTTCAACCAATGACACAAATGTACTTATTGGATGCACAAGATTGGTTAAAAACCCTAATTGGACGAGAATAAGCCTTGGGAGGACGAAAATGACCTAAATGTTCAACCAATGACACAAAATCACTTATTGGATGCACAAGATTGGTTAAAAACCCTAATTGGACGAGATTAAGCATAGGGAGGACGAAAATGACCTAAATGTTCAACCAATGACACAAAATCACTTATTTCATGCACAAGATTGGTTAAAAACCCTAATTGGACGAGAATAAGCCTAGGGAGGACGAAAATGACCTAAATGTTCAACCAATGACACAAATGTACTTATTGGATGCACAAGATTGGTTAAAAACCCTAATTGGACGAGAATAAGCCTAGGGAGGACGAAAATGACCTAAATGTTCAACCAATGATAGAAAATCACATATTGGATGCATAAGATTGGTGAAAAACCCTAATTGGACGAGAATAAGCCTAGGGAGGACGAAAATGACCTAAATGTTCAACCAATGACACAAATGTACTTATTGGATGCACAAGATTGGTTAAAAACCCTAATTGGACGAGAATAAGCCTGGGGAGAACAAAATGACCTAAATATACAACCAATGACACAAAATCACTTATTGGATGCACAAGATTGGTTCAAAACCCTAATTGGACGAGAATATGCCTTGAGAGGACGAAAGTGACCTAAATGTTCAAACAATGACACAAAATCACTTATTGGATGCACAAGATTGGTTCAAAACCCTAATTGGACGAGAATAAGCCTAAGGAGGACGAAAATGACCTAAATGTTCAACCAATGACACAAATGTACTTATTGGATGCACAAGATTGGTTAAAAACCCTAATTGGACGAGAATAAGCCTGGGGAGGACGAAAATGACCTAAATGTTCAACCAATGACACAAAATCACTTATTGGATGCACAAGATTGGTTAAAAACCTTAATTGGACGAGAATAAGCCTTGGGAGGACGAAAATGACCTAAATGTTCAATCAATGACACAAAATCACTTATTGGATGCACAAGATTGGTTAAAAACCCTAATTGGACGAGAATAAGCCTTGGGAAAACGAAAATGACCTAAATTTTCAACCAATGACACAAAATCACTTATTGGATGCACAAGATTGGTTAAAAACCCTAATTAGACGAGAATAAGCCTTGCGAGTACAAAAATGACCTAAATGTTCAACCAATGACACAAAGTCACTTATTGGATGCACAAGATTGGTTAAAAACCCTAATTAGATGAGAATAAGCCTTGCGGGGACGAAAATGACCTAAATGTTCAACCAATGACACAAAATCAGTTATTGGATGCACAAGATTGGTTAAAAACCCTAATTGGACGAGAATAAGCCTAGGGAGGAAGAAAAAAACCTAAATGTTCAACCAATGACACAAATGTACTTATTGGATGCACAAGATTATTTAAAAACCCTAATTGGACGAGAATAAGCCTAGAGAGGACGAAAATGACCAAAATGTTCAACCAATTACACAAAATCACTTATTGGATGCACAAGATTTGTTAAGAACCCTAATTGGACAAGAATAAGCCTTGGGAGGACGAAAATGACCAAAATGTTCAACCAATGACACAAAATCACTTATTGGATGCACAAGATTGGTTAAAAACCCTAATTGGACGAGAATAAGCCTTGGGAGGACGAAAATGAGCTAAATGTTCAACCAATAGCACAAAGATTGGATGCATAAGATTGGTTAAAAACCCTAATTGGACGAGAATAAGCCTAGGGAGGACGAAAATGACCTAAATGTTCAACCAAGGACACAAAATCACTTATTAGATGCACAAGATTGGTTAAAAACCCTAATTGGATGAGAATAAGCCTTGGGAAAACCAAAATGACCTAAATTTTCAACCAATGACACAAATGTACTTATTGGATGCACAAGATTGGTTAAAAACCCTAATTGGACGAGAATAAGCCTTGGGAGGACGAAAATGACCTAAATGTTCAACCAATGACACAAAATCACTTATTGGATGCACAAGATTGGTTAAAAACCCTAATTGGACGAGAATAAGCCTTGGGAGGACGAAAATGACCTAAATGTTCAACCAATGACACAAATGTACTTATTGGATGCACAAGATTGGTTAAAAACCCTAATTAGACGAGAATAAGCCTTGGAAGGACGAAAATGACCTAAATGTTCCACCAATGACACAAATGTACTTATTGGATGCACAAGATTGGTTAAAAACCCTAATTGGACGAGAATAAGCCTTGGGAGGACGAAAATGACCTAAATGTTCAACCAATGACACAAAATCACTTATTGGATGCACAAGATTGGTTAAAAACCCTAATTGGACGAGAATAAGCCTTGGGAGGACAAAAATGACTTAAATGTTCAACCAATGACACAAATGTACTTATTGGATGCACAAGATTGGTTAAAAACCCTAATTGGACGAGAATAAGCCTTGGGAGGACGAAAATGACCTAAATGTTCAACCAATGACACAAAATCACTTATTGGATGCACAAGATTGGTTAAAAACCCTAATTGGACGAGAATAAGCCTTGGGAGGACGAAAATGACCTAAATGTTCAACCAATGACACAAAATCACTTATTGGAAGCACAAGATTGGTTAAAAACCCTAATTGGAAGAGAATAAGCATAGGGAGGACGAAAATGACCTAAATGTTCAATCAATGACACAAATGTACTTATTGGATGCACAAGATTGGTTAAAAACCCTAATTGGACGAGAATAAGCCTTGGGAGGACGAAAATGACCTAAATGTTCAACCAATGACACAAAATCACTTATTGGATGCACAAGATTTGTTAGAAACCCTAATTGGACGAGAATAAGCCTAGGGAGGACGAAAATGACCTAAATGTTCAACCAATGACACAAATGTACTTATTGGATGCACAAGATTGGTTAAAAACCCTAATTGGACGAGAATAAGCCTTGGGAGAACAAAATGACATAAATGTTCAACCAATGACACAAATGTACTTATTGGATGCACAAGATTGGTTAAAAACCCTAATTGGACAAGAATGAGCTTTGGGAGGACGAAAATGACCTAAATGTTCAATCTATGACACAAAATCACTTATTGGATGCACAAGATTGGTTAAAAACCCTAATTGGACGAGAATAAGCCTTGGGAGGACAAAAATGACCTAAATGTTCAAACAATGACACAAAATCACTTATTGGATGCACAAGATTGGTTCAAAACCTTAATTGGACGAGAATAAGCCTACGGAGGACGAAAATAACCTAAATGTTCAACCAATGACTCAAATCACTTATTGGATGCACAAGATTGGTTAAAAACCCTAATTGGACGAGAATAAGCCTAGGGAGGACCAAAATGACCTAAATGTACAACAAATGACACAAAATCACTTATTGGATGCAGTGGATTGGTTCAAAACCCTAATTGGACGAGAATATGCCTTGGGAGGACGAAAGTGACATAAATGTTCAAACAATGACACAAAATCACTTATTGGATGCACAAGATTGGTTCAAAACCCTAATTGGACGAGAATAAGCCTAGGGAGGACGAAAATGACATAAATGTTCAACCAATGACACAAATGTACTTATTGGATTCACAAGATTGGTTAAAAACCCTAATTGGACGAGTATAAGCCTTGGGAGAACAAAATGACCCAAATGTTCAACCAATGACACAAATGTACTTATTGGATGCACAAGATTGGTTCAAAACCCTAATTGGACGAGAATATGCCTTGAGAGGACGAAAGTGACCTAAATGTTCAAACAATGACACAAAATCACTTATTGGATGCACAAGATTGGTTAAAAACCCTAATTGGACGAGAATAAGCCTTGGGAGGACAAAAATGACCTAAATGTTCAAACAATGACACAAATGTACTTATTGGATGCACAAGATTGGTTAAAAACCCTAATTGGACGAGAATAAGCCTAGGGAGGACGAAAATGACCTAAATGTTCAACCAATTACACAAAATCACTTATTGGATGCACAAGATTGGTTAAAAACCCTAGTTGGACGAGAATAAGCCTTGGGAGGACAAAAATGATCTAAATGTTCAAACCATGACACAAAATCACTTATTGGATGCACAAGATTGGTTCAAAACCTTAATTGGACGAGAATAAGCCTAGGGAGGACGAAAATGACCTAAATGTTCAACCAATGACACAAAATCACTTATTGGATGCCCAAGATTGGTTAAAAACCCTAATTGGACGAGAATAAGCCTTGGGAGGAGGAAAATGACCTAAATGTTCAACGAATGACACAAATGTACTTATTGGATGCACAAGATTGGTTAAAAACCCTAATTGGACGAGAATAAGCCTTGGGAGGACGAAAATGACCTAAATGTTTAACCAATGACACAAAATCACTTATTGGATGCACAAGATTGGTTAAAAACCCTAATTGGACGAGAATAAGCCTACGGAGGACGAAAATGACCTAAATGTTCAACCAATGACACAAAATCACTTATTGGATGCACAAGATTGGTTAAAAACCCTAATTGGACGAGAATAAGCCTTGGGAGAACGAAAATGACCTAAATGTTCAACCAATGACACAAATGTACTTATTGGATGCACAAGATTGGTTCAAAACCCTAATTGGACGAGAATAAGCCTAGGGAGGACCAAAATGACCTAAATAATCAACCAATGACACAAAATCACTTATTAGATGCACAAGATTGGTTAAAAACCCTAATTGGACGAGAATAAGCCTTGGGAGGACGAAAATGACAAAAATGTTCAACCAATGACACAAAATCACTTATTGGATGCACAAGATTGGTTAAAAACACTAATTGGACGAGAATAAGCCTTGGGAGGATGAAAATGACCTAAATGTTCAACCAATGACACAAATGTACTTATTGGATGAACAAGATTGGTTAAAAACCCTAATTGGAAGAGAATAAGCCTAGGGAGGACGAAAATGACCTAAATGTTCAGCCAATGACACAAATGTACTTATTGGATGCACAAGATTGGTTAAAAACCCTAATTAGAGGAATAAGCCTAGGGAGGACGATAATGACCTAAATGTTCAACCAATGACACAAAATCGCTTATTGGATGCAAAAGATTGGTTAAAAACCCTAATTGGACGAGAATAAGCATTGGGAGGACGAAAATGACCTAAATGTTCAACCAATGACACAAAATCACTTATTGGATGCACAAGATTGGTAAAAAAACCCTAATTGGAGGAGAATAAGCCTAGGGAGGACGAAAATGACCTAAATGTTCAACCAATGACACAAAATCACATATTGGATGCACAAGATTGTTTAAAAACCCTAATTGGACGAGAATAAGCCTAGGGAGGACCAAAATGACCTAAATAATCAACCAATGACACAAAATCACTTATTAGATGCACAAGATTGGTTAAAAACCCTAATTGGACGAGAATAAGCCTTGGGAGGACGAAAATGACAAAAATGTTCAACCAATGACACAAAATCACTTATTGGATGCACAAGATTGGTTAAAAACCCTAATTGGACGAGAATAAGCCTTGGGAGGATGAAAATGACCTAAATGTTCAACCAATGACACAAATGTATTTATTGGATGCACAAGATTGGTTAAAAACCCTAATTGGACGAGAATAAGCCTTGGGAGGACGAAAATGACAAAAATGTTCAACCAATGACACAAAATCACTTATTGGATGCACAAGATTGGTTAAAAACCCTAATTGGACGAGAATAAGCCTTGGGAGGACGAAAATGACCTAAAGTTCAACCAATGACACAAATGTACTTATTGGATGCACAAGATTGGTTAAAAACCCTAATTGGACGAGAATAAGCCTTGGGAGGACGAAAATGACCTAAATGTTCAACCAATGACACAAAATCACTTATTGGATGCACAAGATTGGTTAAAAACCCTAATTGGACGAGAATAAGTCTTGGGAGGACGAAAATGACCTAAATGTAAAACCAATGACACAAATGTACTTATTGGATGCACAAGATTGGTTAAAAACCCTAATTGGACGAGAATAAGCCTTGGGAGGACGAAAATGACCTAAATGTTCAACCAATGACACAAAATCACTTATTGGATGCACAAGATTGGTTAAAAACCCTAATTGGACTAGAATAAGCCTTGGGAAGACGAAAATGACCTAAATGTTCAAACAATGACACAAAATCACTTATTGGATGCACAAGATTGGTTAAAAACCCTAATTGGACGAGAATAAGCCTAGGGAGGACGAAAATGACCTAAATGTTCAACCAATGACACAAAATCACTTATTGGATGCCCAAGATTGGTTAAAAACCCTAATTGGACGAGAATAAGCCTTGGGAGGACGAAAATGACCTAAATGTTCAACGAATGACACAAATGTACTTATTGGATGCACAAGATTGGTTAAAAACCCTAATTGGACGAGAATAAGCCTAGGGAGGACGAAAATGACCTAAATGTTCAACCAATGACACAAAATCAATTATTGGATGCACAAGATTGGTTAAAACCCTAATTGGACGAGAATAAGCATTGGGAGGACGAAAATGACCTAAATGTTCAACCAATGACACAAAATCACTTATTGGATGCACAAGATTGGTTAAAACCCCTAATTGGACGAGAATAAGCCTAGCGAGGACGAAAATGATCTAAATGTTCAACCAATGACACAAAATCACTTATTGGATGCACAAGATTGGTTAAAAACCCTAATTGGACGCGAATAAGCTTTAGGAGGACGAAAATGACGTAAATGTTCAACCAATGATACAAATGTACTTATTGGATGCAAAAGATTGGTTAAAAACCCTATTGGACGAGAATAAGCCTTGGGAGGACGAAAATGACCTAAATGTTCAACCAATGACACAAATGTACTTATTGGATGCAAAAGATTGGTTAAAAACCCTAATTGGACGAGAATAAGCCTTGAGATGACGAAAATGACCTAAATGTTCAACCAATGACACAAAATCACTTATTGGATGCACAAGATTGGTTAAAAACCCTAATTGGACGAGAATAAGCATTGGGAGGACGAAAATGACCTAAATGTCCAACCAATGACACAAATGTACTTATTGGATGCACAAGATTGGTTAAAAACCCTAATTGGATGAGAATAAGCCTAGGGAGGACGAAAATGACCTAAATGTTCAACCAATGACACAAAATCACTTATTGGATGCACAAGATTTGTTAAAAACCCTAATTGGACCAGAATAAGCCTTGGGAGGACGAAAATGACCTAAATGTTCAACCAATGACACAAAATCACTTATTGGATGCAAAAGATTGGTTAAAAACACTAATTGGACGAGAATAAGCCTTGGGAGGGCGAAAATGACCTAAATGTTCAACCAATGACACAAATGTACTTATTGGATGCACAAGATTGGTTAAAAACCCTAATTGGACGAGAATAAGCCTTGGGAGGACGAAAATGACCTAAATGTTCAACCAATGACACAAAATCACTTATTGGATGCACAAGATTGGTTAAAAACCCTAATTGGACGAGAATAAGCCTAGGGAGGACAAAAATGACCTATATGTTCAACCAATGACACAAATGTACTTATTGGACGCACAAGATTGGTTAAAACCCCTAATTGGATGAGAATAAGCCTTAGGAGGACGAAAAAGACCTAAATGTTCAACCAATGACACAAAATCACTTATTGGATGCACAAAATTGGTTAAAAACCCTAATTGGACGAGAATAAGCAATGGGAGGACGAAAATGACCTAAATGTTCAACCAATGACACAAATGTACTTATTGGATGCACAAGATTGGTTAAAAACCCTAATTGGACGAGAATAAGCCTTGGGAGGACGAAAATGACCTAAATGTTCAACCAATGACACAAAATCACTTATTGGATGCACAAGATTGGTTAAAAACCCTAATTGGGCGAGAATAAGCCTTGAGAGGATGAAAATGACCTAAATGTTCAACCAATGACACAAATGTACTTATTGGATGCACAAGATTGGTTAAAAACCCTAATTGGACGAGAATAAGCCTTGGGAGGACGAAAATGACCTAAATGTTCAACCAATGACACAAAATCACTTATTGGATGCACAAGATTGGTTTAAAACCCTAATTCGACGAGAATAAGCCTTGGGAGGACGAAAATGACCTAAATGTTCAACCAATGAAGCAAATGTACTTATTGGATGCACAAGATTGGTTAAAAACCCTAATTGGACGAGAATAAGCCTTGGGAGGACGAAAATGACCTAAATGTTCAACCAATGACACAAAATCACTTATTGGATGCACAAGATTGGTTAAAAACCCTAATTGGACAAGAATAAGCCTTGGGAGGACGAAAATGACCTAAATGTTAACCCAATGACACAAATGTACTTATTGGATGCACAAGATTGGTTAAAAACCCTAATTGGACGAGAATAAGCCTAGGGAGGACGAAAATGACCTAAATGTTCAACCAATGACACAAAATCACTTATTGGATGCACAAGATTGGTTAAAAACCCTAATTGGACGAGAATAAGCCTTGGGAGGACAAAAATAACCTAAAGGTTCAACCAATGACACAAATGTACTTATTGGATGCACAAGATTGGTTAAAAACCCTAATTGGACGAGAATAAGCCTAGGGAGGACGAAAATGACCTAAATGTTCAACCAATGACACAAAATCACTTATTGGATGCACAAGATTGGTTAAAAAACCCTAATTGGACGAGAATAAGCATTGGGAGGACGAAAATGACCTAAATGTTCAACCAATGACACAAAATCAATTATTAGATGCACAAGATTGGTTAAAACCCTAATTGGACGAGAATAAGCATTGGGAGGACGAAAATGACCTAAATGTTCAACCAATGACACAAATGTACTTATTCGATGCAAAAGATTGGTTAAAACCCCTAATTGGACGAGAATAAGCCTAGGGAGGACGAAAATGATCTAAATGTTCAACCAATGACACAAAATCACTTATTGGATGCACAAGATTGGTTAAAAACCCTAATTGGACGAGATTAAGCTTTAGGAGGACGAAAATGACCTAAATGTTCAACCAATGACACAAATGTACTTATTGGATGCACAAGATTGGTTAAAAACCCTAATTGGACGAGAATAAGCCTTGGGAGGACGAAAATGACCTAAATGTTCAACCAATGACACAAAATCACTTATTGGATGCACAAGATTGGTTAAAAACCCTAATTGGACGAGAATAAGCCTTGGGAGGACGAAAATGACCTAAATGTTCAACCAATGACACAAATGTACTTATTGGATGGACAAGATTGGTAAAAAACCCTTAATTGGACGAGAATAAGCCTTGGGTGGACGAAAATGACCTAAATGTTCAACCAATGGCACAAAATCACTTATTGGATGCACAAGATTGGTTAAAAACCCTAATTGGACGAGAATAAGCCTAGGGAGGACGAAAATGACCTAAATGTTCAACCAATTACACAAAATCACTTATTGGATGCACAAGATTGGTTCAAAACCCTAATTGGACGAGAATAAGCCTAGGGAGGACGAAAATGACCTAAATGTTCAACCAATGACACAAATGTACTTATTGGATGCACAAGATTGGTTAAAAACCCTAATTGGACGAGAATAAGCCTGGGGAGAACAAAATGACCTAAATATACAACCAATGACACAAAATCACTTATTGGATGCACAAGATTGGTTCAAAACCCTAATTGGACGAGAATATGCCTTGAGAGGACGAAAGTGACCTAAATGTTCAAACAATGACACAAAATCACTTATTGGGTGCACAAGATTGGTTCAAAACCCTAATTGGATGAGAATAAGCCTAGGGAGGACGAAAATGACCTAAATGTTCAACCAATGACACAAATGTACTTATTGGATGCACAAGATTGGTTAAAAACCCTAATTGGACGAGAATAAGCCTAGGGAGGACCAAAATGACCTAAATGTTCAACCAATTACACAAAATCACTTATTGGATGCACAAGATTGGTTCAAAACCCTAATTGGACGAGAATATGCCTTGAGAGGACGAAAGTGACCTAAATGTTCAAACAATGACACAAAATCACTTATTGGATGCACAAGATTGGTTCAGAATCCTAGTTGGACGAGAATAAGCCTAGGGAGGACGAAAATGACCTAAATGTTCAACCAATGACACAAATGTACTTATTGGATGCACAAGTTTGGTTAAAAACCCTAATTGGACGAGAATAAGCCTGGGGAGAACAAAATGACCTAAATATACAACCAATGACACAAAATCACTTATTGGATGCACAAGATTGGTTCAAAACCCTAATTGGATGAGAATATGCCTTGAGAGGACGAAAGTGACCTAAATGTTCAAACAATGACACAAAATCACTTATTGGGTGCACAAGATTGGTTTAAAACCCTAATTGGACGAGAATAAGCCTAGGGAGGACGAAAATGACCTAAATGTTCAACCAATGACACAAATGTACTTATTGGATGCACAAGATTGGTTAAAAACCCTAATTGGACGAGAATAAGCCTAGGGAGGACGAAAATGACCTAAATGTTATACGAATGACACAAATGTACTTATTGGATGCACAAGATTGGTTAAAAACCCTAATTGGACGAGAATAAGCCTAGGGAGGACGAAAATGACCTAAATGTTCAACCAATGACACAAAATCACTTATTGGATGCACAAGATTGGTTAAAAACCCTAATTGGACTAGAATAAGCCTTGGGAGGACGAAAATGTCCTAAATGTTCAACAAATGACAAAAATGTACTTATTGGATGGACAAGATTGGTTAAAAACCCTAATTGGACGAGAATAAGCCTTGGGAGGACGAAAATGACCTAAATGTTTAACCAATGACACAAAATCACTTATTGGATGCACAAGATTGGTTAAAAACCCTAATTGGACGAGAATAAGCCTTGGGAGGACGAAAATGACCTAAATGTTCAACCAATGACACAAAATCACTTATTGGATGCACAAGATTGGTTAAAAACCCTAATTGGACGAGAATAAGCCTTGGCAGGACGAAAATGACCAAAATGTTCAACAAATGACACAAATGTACTTATTGGATGCACAAGATTGGTTAAAAACCCTAATTGGACGAGAATAAGCCTTGGGAGGACGAAAATGACCTAAATGTTCAACCAATGACACAAAATCACTTATTGGATGCACAAGATTTGTTAAAAAAACCCTAATTGGACGAGAATAAGCCTTGGGAGGACGAAAATGACCTAAATGTTCAACCAATGACACAAATGTACTTATTGGATGCACAAGATTGGTTAAAAACCCTAATTGGACGAGAATAAGCCTTGGGAGGACGAAAATGACCTAAATGTTCAACCAATGACACAAAATCACTTATTGGATGCACAAGATTGGTTAAAAACCCTAATTGGACGAGAATAAGCCTTGGGAGGACAAAAATTACCTAAATGTTCAACCAATGACACAAAATCACTTATTGGATGCACAAGATTGGGTAAAAACCCTAATTGGACGAGAATAAGCCTTGGGAGGACGAAAATGACCTAAATGTTCAACCAATGACACAATTGTGCTTATTGGATGCACAAGATTGGTTAAAAACCCTAATTGGACGAGAATAAGCCTTGCGAGGACGAAAATGACCTAAATGTTCAACCAATGACACAAATGTACTTATTGGATGCACAAGATTGGTTAAAAACCCTAATTGGACGAGAATAAGCCTTGGGAGGACGAAAATGACCTAAATGTTCAACCAATGACACAAAATCACTTATTGGATGCACAAGATTGGTTAAAAACCCTAATTGGACGCGAATAACCCTTGGGAGGACGAAAATGACCTAAATGTTCAACCAATGACACAAATGTACTTATTGGATGCACAAGATTGGTTAAAAACCCTAATTGGACGAGAATAAGCCTTGGGAGGACAAAAATGACCTAAATGTTCAAACAATGACACAAATGTACTTATTGGATGCACAAGATTGGTTAAAAACCCTAATTGGACGAGAATAAGCCTAGGGAGGACGAAAATGACCTAAATGTTCAACCAATTACACAAAATCCCTTATTGGATGCACAAGATTGGTTCAAAACCCTAATTGGACGAGAATATGCCTTGAGAGGACGAAAGTGACCTAAATGTTCAAACAATGACACAAAATCACTTATTGGATGCACAAGATTGGTTAAAAACCCTAATTGGACGAGAATAAGCCTTGGGAGGACAAAAATGACCTAAATGTTCAAACAATGACACAAATGTACTTATTGGATGCACAAGATTGGTTAAAAACCCTAATTGGACGAGAATAAGCCTAGGGAGGACGAAAATGACCTAAATGTTCAACCAATTACACAAAATCACTTATTGGATGCACAAGATTGGTTAAAAACCCTAGTTGGACGAGAATAAGCCTTGGGAGGACAAAAATGATCTAAATGTTCAAACCATGACACAAAATCACTTATTGGATGCACAAGATTGGTTCAAAACCTTAATTGGACGAGAATAAGCCTAGGGAGGACGAAAATGACCTAAATGTTCAACCAATGACACAAAATCACTTATTGGATGCCCAAGATTGGTTAAAAACCCTAATTGGACGAGAATAAGCCTTGGGAGGACGAAAATGACCTAAATGTTCAACGAATGACACAAATGTACTTATTGGATGCACAAGATTGGTTAAAAACCCTAATTGGACGAGAATAAGCCTAGGGAGGACGAAAATGACCTAAATGTTCAACCAATGACACAAAATCAATTATTGGATGCACAAGATTGGTTAAAACCCTAATTGGACGAGAATAAGCATTGGGAGGACGAAAATGACCTAAATGTTCAACCAATGACACAAAATCACTTATTGGATGCACAAGATTGGTTAAAACCCCTAATTGGACGAGAATAAGCCTAGCGAGGACGAAAATGATCTAAATGTTCAACCAATGACACAAAATCACTTATTGGATGCACAAGATTGGTTAAAAACCCTAATTGGACGCGAATAAGCTTTAGGAGGACGAAAATGACGTAAATGTTCAACCAATGATACAAATGTACTTATTGGATGCAAAAGATTGGTTAAAAACCCTATTGGACGAGAATAAGCCTTGGGAGGACGAAAATGACCTAAATGTTCAACCAATGACACAAATGTACTTATTGGATGCAAAAGATTGGTTAAAAACCCTAATTGGACGAGAATAAGCCTTGAGATGACGAAAATGACCTAAATGTTCAACCAATGACACAAAATCACTTATTGGATGCACAAGATTGGTTAAAAACCCTAATTGGACGAGAATAAGCATTGGGAGGACGAAAATGACCTAAATGTCCAACCAATGACACAAATGTACTTATTGGATGCACAAGATTGGTTAAAAACCCTAATTGGATGAGAATAAGCCTAGGGAGGACGAAAATGACCTAAATGTTCAACCAATGACACAAAATCACTTATTGGATGCACAAGATTTATTAAAAACCCTAATTGGACGAGAATAAGCCTTGGGAGGACAAAAATGACCTAAATGTTCAACCAATGACAGAAAATCACTTATTGGATGCACAAGATTGGTTAAAAACCCTAATTGGAGGAGAATAAGCCTTGGGAGGACGAAAATGTCCTAAATGTTCAACCAACGACACAAATGTACTTATTGGATGCACAAGATTGGTTAAAATCCCTAATTGGACGATAATAAGCCTAGGGAGGACGAAAATGACCTAAATGTTCAACCAATGACACAAATGTACTTATTGGATGCACAAGATTGGTTAAAAACCCTAATTGGACGAGAATAAGCCTAGGGAGGACGAAAATGACCTAAATGTTCAACCAATGACACAAATGTACTTAATGGATGCACAAGATTTGTTAAAAACCCTAATTGGACGAGAATAAGCCTAGGGAGGACGAAAATGACCTAAATGTTCAACCAATGACACAAATGTACTTATTGGATGCACAAGATTGGTTAAAAACCCTAATTGGACGAGAATAAGCCTAGGGAGGACGAAAATGACCTAGATGTTCAACCAATGACACAAATGTACTTATTGGATGCACAAGATTGGTTAAAAACCCTAATTGGACGAGAATAAGCCTTGGGAGGACGAAAATGACCTAAATGTTCAACCAATGACACAAAATCACTTATTGGATGCACAAGATTGGTTAAAAACCCTAATAGGACGAGAATAAGCCTACGGAGGACGAAAATGACCTATATGTTCAACCAATGACACAAATGTACTTATTGGATGCACAAGATTGGTTAAAAACCCTAATTGGACGAGAATAAGCCTAGGGAGGACGAAAATGACCTAAATGTTCAACCAATGACACAAAATCACTTATTGGATGCACAAGATTGGTTCAAAACCAAAATTGGACGATAATAAGCCTAGGGAGGATGAAAATGACCTAAATGTTCAACCAATGACAAAAATGTACTTATTGGATGCACAAGATTGGTTAAAAACCCTAATTGGACGAGAATAAGCCTAGGGAGGACGAAAATGACCTAAATGTTCAACCAATGACACAAAATCACTTATTGGATGCACAAGATTGGTTAAAAAACCCTAATTGGACGAGAATAAGCATTGGGAGGACGAAAATGACCTAAATGTTCAACCAATGACACAAAATCAATTATTAGATGCACAAGATTGGTTAAAACCCTAATTGGACGAGAATAAGCATTGGGAGGACGAAAATGACCTAAATGTTCAACCAATGACACAAATGTACTTATTCGATGCAAAAGATTGGTTAAAACCCCTAATTGGACGAGAATAAGCCTAGGGAGGACGAAAATGATCTAAATGTTCAACCAATGACACAAAATCACTTATTGGATGCACAAGATTGGTTAAAAACCCTAATTGGACGAGATTAAGCTTTAGGAGGACGAAAATGACCTAAATGTTCAACCAATGACACAAATGTACTTATTGGATGCACAAGATTGGTTAAAAACCCTAATTGGACGAGAATAAGCCTTGGGAGGACGAAAATGACCTAAATGTTCAACCAATGACACAAAATCACTTATTGGATGCACAAGATTGGTTAAAAACCCTAATTGGACGAGAATAAGCCTTGGGAGGACGAAAATGACCTAAATGTTCAACCAATGACACAAATGTACTTATTGGATGGACAAGATTGGTAAAAAACCCTTAATTGGACGAGAATAAGCCTTGGGTGGACGAAAATGACCTAAATGTTCAACCAATGGCACAAAATCACTTATTGGATGCACAAGATTGGTTAAAAACCCTAATTGGACGAGAATAAGCCTAGGGAGGACGAAAATGACCTAAATGTTCAACCAATTACACAAAATCACTTATTGGATGCACAAGATTGGTTCAAAACCCTAATTGGACGAGAATAAGCCTAGGGAGGACGAAAATGACCTAAATGTTCAACCAATGACACAAATGTACTTATTGGATGCACAAGATTGGTTAAAAACCCTAATTGGACGAGAATAAGCCTGGGGAGAACAAAATGACCTAAATATACAACCAATGACACAAAATCACTTATTGGATGCACAAGATTGGTTCAAAACCCTAATTGGACGAGAATATGCCTTGAGAGGACGAAAGTGACCTAAATGTTCAAACAATGACACAAAATCACTTATTGGGTGCACAAGATTGGTTCAAAACCCTAATTGGATGAGAATAAGCCTAGGGAGGACGAAAATGACCTAAATGTTCAACCAATGACACAAATGTACTTATTGGATGCACAAGATTGGTTAAAAACCCTAATTGGACGAGAATAAGCCTAGGGAGGACCAAAATGACCTAAATGTTCAACCAATTACACAAAATCACTTATTGGATGCACAAGATTGGTTCAAAACCCTAATTGGACGAGAATATGCCTTGAGAGGACGAAAGTGACCTAAATGTTCAAAAAATGACACAAAATCACTTATTGGATGCACAAGATTGGTTCAAAACCCTAATTGGACGAGAATAAGCCTAGGGAGGACGAAAATGACCTAAATGTTCAACCAATGACACAAATGTACTTATGGGATGCACAAGATTGGTTAAAAACCCTAATTGGACGAGAATAAGCCTGGGGAGAACAAAATGACCTAAATGTACAACCAATGACACAAAATCTCTTATTGGATGCACAAGATTGGTTCAAAACCCTAATTGGACGAGAATATGCCTTGAGAGGACGAAAGTGACCTAAATGTTCAAACAATGACACAAAATCACTTATTGGATGCACAAGATTGGTTCAAAACCCTAATTGGACGAGAATAAGCCTAGGGAGGACGAAAATGACCTAAATGTTCAACCAATGACACAAATGTACTTATTGGATGCACAAGATTGGTTAAAAACCCAAATTGGACGAGAATAAGCCTTTGGAGGAAGAAATTGACCTAAATGTTCAACCAATGACACAAATGTACTTATTGGATGCACAAGATTGGTTAAAAACCCTAATTGGACAAGAATGAGCTTTGGGAGGACGAAAATGACCTAAATGTTCAACCAATGACACAAAATCACTTATTGGATGCACAAGATTGGTTAAAAACCCTAATTGGACGAAAATAAGACTTGGGAGGACGAAAATGACCTATATGTTCAACCAATGAAACAAATGTACTTATTGGATGCACAAGATTGGTTAAAAACCCTAATTGGACGAGAATAAGCCTTGGGAGGACAAAAATGACCTAAATGTTCAACCAATGACACAAAATCACTTATTGGATGCACAAGATTGGTTAAAAACCCTAATTGGACTAGAATAAGCCTAGGGAGGACGAAAATGACCTAAATGTTCAACCAATAACACAAATGTACTTATTGGACGCACAAGATTGGTTAAAAACCCTAATTGGACGAGAATAAGCCTTGGGAGGACGAAAATGACATAAATGTTCAACCAATGACACAAAATCACTTATTGGATGCACAAGATTGGTTAAAAACCCTAATTGGACGAAAATAAGACTTGGGAGGACGAAAATGACCTAAATGTTCAAGCAATGACACAAATGTACTTATTGGATGCACAAGATTGGTTAAAAACGCTAATTAGACGAGAATAAGCCTAGGGAGGACGAAAATGACCTAATTGTACAACCAATGACACAAAATCACTTATTGGATGCACAAGATTGGTTAAAAACGCTAATTGGACGAGAATATGCCTTGGGAGGACGAAAATGACCTAAATGTTCAACCAATTACACAAATGTACTTATTGGATGCACAAGATTGGTTAAAAACCCTAATTGGACGAGAATAAGCCTTGGGAGGACGAAAATGACATAAATGTTCAACCAATGACACAAAATCACTTATTGGATGCACAAGATTGGTTAAAAACCCTAATTGGACGAAAATAAGACTTGGGAGGACGAAAATGACCTAAATGTTCAACCAATGACACAAAATCACTTATTGGATGCACAAGATTGGTTAAAAACCCTAATTGGACGAGAATAAGCCTAGGGAGGACGAAAATGACCTAAATGTTCAACCAATGACACAAATGTACTTATTGGATGCACAAGATTGGTTAAAAACCCTAATTGGGCGAGAATAAGCATTGGGATGACGAAAATGACCTAAATGTTCAACCAATGACACAAATGTACTTATTGGATGCACAAGATTGGTTAAAAACCCTAATTGGACTAGAATAAGCCTTAAGAGGACGAAAATGACCTAAATGTTCAACTAATGACACAAATGTACTTATTGGATGCACAAGATTGGTTAAAAACCCTAATTGGACGAGAATAAGCCTTGGGAGGACGAAAATGACCTAAATGTTCAACCAATGACACAAAATCACTTATTGGATGCACAAGATTGGTTAAAAACCCTAATTGGATGAGATTAAGCCCTGGGAGGACGAAAATGACCTAAATGTTCAACCAATGACACAAAATCACTTATTGGATGCACAAGATTGGTTAAAAACCCTAATTGGACGAGAATAAGCCTAGGGAGGACGAAAATGACCTAAATGTTCAACCAATGACACAAATGTACTTATTGGATGCACAAGATTGGTTAAAAACCCTAATTGGACGAGAATAAGCCTTGGGAGAACAAAATGACCTAAATGTTCAAACAATGACACAAAATCACTTATTGGATGCACAAGATTGGTTAAAATCCCTAATTGGACGAGAATAAGCCTAGGGAGGACGAAAATGACCTAAATGTTCAACCAATGACACAAAATCACTTATTGGATGCACAAGATTGTTTAAAAACCCTAATTGGACGAGAATAAGCCTAGGGAGGACGAAAATGACCTAAATGTTAAACCAATGACACAAAATCACTTATTGGATGCACAAGATTGGTTAAAAATCCTAATTGGACGAGAATAAGCCTAGGGAGGATGAAAATGACCTAAATGTTCAACCAATGGCACAAAATCACTTATGGGATGCACAAGATTGGTTAAAAACCCTAATTGGACGAGAATAAGCCTAGGGAGGACGAAAATGACCTAAATGTTCAACCAATGACACAAATGTACTTATTGGATGCACAAGATTGGTTAAAAACCCTAATTGGACGAGAATAAGCCTAGGGAGGACGAAAATGACCTAAATGTTCAAGCAATGACACAAATGTACTTATTGGATGCACAAGATTGGTTAAAAACCCTAATTGGACGAGAATAAGCCTAGGGAGGACGAAAATGACCTAAATGTTCAAGCAATGACACAAATGTACTTATTGGATGCACATGATTGGTTAAAAACCCTAATTGGACAAGAATAAGCCTAGGGAGGACGAAAATGACTTAAATGTTCAACCAATGACACAAAATAAATTATTGGATGCACAAGATTGGTTAAAAACCCTAATTGGACGAGAATAAGCCTAGGGAGGACGAAAATGACCTAAATGTTCAACCAATGACACAAAATCACTTATTGGATGCACAAGATTGGTTAAAAACCCTAATTGGAAGAGAATCAGCCTAGGGAGGACAAAAATCACCTAAATACTCAACCAATGACACAAAATCACTTATTGGATGCACAAGATTGGTTAAAAACCCTAATTGGACGAGAATAAGCCTAGGGAGGACGAAAATGACCTAAATGTTCAACCAATGACACAAATGTACTTATTGGATGCACAAGATTGGTTAAAAACCCTAATTGGACGAGAATAAGCCTAGGGAGGACGAAAATGACCTAAATGTTCAAACAATGGCACAAAATCACTTATTGGATACACAAGATTGGTTTAAAAACCCTAATTGGACGAGAATAAGCCTAGGGAGGACGAAAATGACCTAAATGTTCAACCAATGACACAAATGTACTTATTGGATGCACAAGATTGGTTAAAAACCCTAATTGGACGAGAATAAGCCTAGGGAGGACGAAAATGACCTAAATGTTCAACCAATGACACAAATGTACTTAATGGATGCACAAGATTTGTTAAAAACCCTAATTGGACGAGAATAAGCCTAGGGAGGACGAAAATGACCTAAATGTTCAACCAATGACACAAATGTACTTATTGGATGCACAAGATTGGTTAAAAACCCTAATTGGACGAGAATAAGACTAAGGAGGACGAAAATGACCTAAATGTTCAACCAATGACTCAAAATCACTTATTGGATGCACAAGATTGGTTAAAAACCCTAATTGGACGAGAATAAGCCTAGGGAGGACGAAAATGACCTAAATGTTCAACCAATGACACAAATGTACTTATTGGATGCACAAGATTGGTTAAAAACCCTAATTGGACGAGAATAAGCATTGGGAGGACGAAAATGACCTAAATGTTCAACCAATGACACAAATTTACTTATTGGATGCACAAAATTGGTTAAAAACCCTAATTGGACGAGAATAAGCCTTGGGAGGACGAAAATGACCTAAATGTTCAACCAATGACACAAATGTACTTATTGGATGCACAAGTTTGGTTAAAAACCCTAATTGGACGAGAATAAGCCTTGGGAGGACGAAAATGACATAAATGTTCAACTAATGACACAAAATCACTTATTGGATGCACAAGATTGGTTAAAAACCCTAATTGGACGAGAATAAGCCTAGGGAGGACGAAAATGACCTAAATGTTCAACCAATGACACAAATGTACTTATTGGATGCACAAGATTGGTTAAAAACCCTAATTGGACGAGAATAAGCCTAGGGAGGACGAAAATGACCTAAATGTTATACGAATGACACAAATGTACTTATTGGATGCACAAGATTGGTTAAAAACCCTAATTGGACGAGAATAAGCCTAGGGAGGACGAAAATGACCTAAATGTTCAACCAATGACACAAAATCACTTATTGGATGCACAAGATTGGTTAAAAACCCTAATTGGACGAAAATAAGACTTGGGTGGACGAAAATGACCTAAATGTTCAACCAATGACACAAATGTACTTATTGGATGCACAAGATTGGTTAAAAACCCTAATTAGACGAGAATAAGCCTAGGGAGGAAGAAAATGACCTAAATGTACAACCAATGACACAAAATCACTTATTGGATGCACAAGATTGGTTCAAAACCCTAATTGGACGAGAATATGCATTGGGAGGACGAAAGTGACCTAAATGTTCAAACAATGACTCAAAATCACTTATTGGATGCACAAGATTGGTTAAAAACCCTAATTGGACGAGAATAAGCCTAGGGAGGACGAAAATGTCCTAAATGTTCAACCAATGACACAAATGTACTTATTGGATGCACAAGATTGGTTAAAAACACTAATTGGACGAGAATAAGCCTTGGGAGGACAAAATGACCTAAATGTTCAACCAATGGCACAAATGTACTTATTGGATGCACAAGATTGGTTAAAAACCTTAATTGGACGAGAATAAGCTTTGGGAGGACGAAAATGACCTAAATGTTCAACCAATGACACAAAATCACTTATTGGATGCACGAGATTGGTTAAAAACCCTAATTGGAGGAGAATAAGCCTAGGGAGGACGAAAAATGACCTAAATGTTCAACGAATGACACAAAATCACTTATTGGATGCACAAGATTGTTTAAAAACCCTAACTGGACGAGAATAAACCTTGGGAGGATGAAAATTACCTAAATGTTCAACCAATGGCACAAAATCACTTATTGGATGCACAAGATTGGTTAAAAACCCTAATTGGACGAGAATAAGCCTTGGGAGGACGAAAATGACCTAAATGTTCAACGAATGACACAAATGTACTTATTGGATGCACAAGATTGGTTAAAAACCCTAATTGGACGAGAATAAGCCTTGGGAGGACGAAAATGACCTAAATGTTCAACCAATGACACAAAAGTACTTATTGGATGCACAAGATTGGTTAAAAACCCTAATTGGACGAGAATAAGCCTATGGAGGACGAAAATGACCTAAATGTTCAACCAACGACACAAAATCACTTATTGGATGCACAAGATTGGTTAAAAACCCTAGTTGGATGAGAATAAGCCTTGGGAGGACGAAAATGACCTAAATGTTCAACCAATGACACAAATGTACTTATTGGATGCACAAGATTGGTTAAAAACCCTAATTGGACGAGAATAAGCCTTGGGAGGACGAAAATGACCTAAATGTTCAACCAATGAAACAAAATCACTTATTGGATGCACAAGATTGGTTAAAAACCCTAATTGGACGAGAATAAGCCTTGGGAGGACGAAAATGACCTAAATGTTAAACCAATGACACAAAATCACTTATTGGATGCACAAGATTGGTTAAAAACCCTAATTGGACGAGAATAAGCCTTGGGGGAGGAAAATGACCTAAATGTTCAACCAATAGCACAAAATCACTTATTGGAAGCACAAGATTGGTTAAAAACCCTAATTGGACGAGAATAAGCCTAGGGAGGACGAAAATGACCTAAATGTTAAACCAATGACACAAAATCACTTATTGGATGCACAAGATTGGTTAAAAACCCTAATTGGACGAGAATAAGCCTAGGGAGGACGAAAATGACCTAAATGTTCAACCAATGACACAAATGTACTTATTGGATGCACAAGATTGGTTAAAAACCTAATTGGACGAGAATAAGCCTTGGGAGAACAAAAATGACCTAAATGTTCAACCAATGACACAAATGTACTTATTGGATGCACAAGGTTGGTTAAAAACCCTAATTGGACAAGAATAAGCCTTGGGGGGACGAAAATGACCTAAATGTTCAACCAATGACACAAATGTACTTATTGGATGCACAAGATTGGTTAAAAACCCTAATTGGACGAGAATAAGCCTTAAGAGGACAAAAATGACCTAAATGTTCAACCAATGACACAAAATGACTTATTGGATGCACAAGAATTGTTAAAAACCCTAATTGGACGAGAATAAGCCTAGGGAGGACGAAAATGACTTAAATGTTCAACCAATGACACAAAATCACTTATTGGATGCACAAGATTGTTTAAAAACCCTAATTGGACGAGAATAAGCCTAGGGAGGACGAAAATGACCTAAATGTTCAACCAATGACACAAATGTACTTATTGGATGCACAAGATTGGTTAAAAACCCTAATTGGACGAGAATAAGACTAAGGAGGACGAAAATGACCTAAATGTTCAACCAATGACTCAAAATCACTTATTGGATGCACAAGATTGGTTAAAAACCCTAATTGGACGAGAATAAGCCTAGGGAGGACGAAAATGACCTAAATGTTCAACCAATGACACAAATGTACTTATTGGATGCACAAGATTGGTTAAAAACCCTAATTGGACGAGAATAAGCTAAGGGAGGACGAAAATGACCTAAATGTTCAACAAATGACACAAAATCACCTATTGGATGCACAAGATTGGTTAAAAACCCTAATTGGACGAGAATAAGCCTAGGGAGGACGAAAATGACCTAAATGTTCAACCAATGACACAAAATCACTTATTGGATGCACAAGATTGGTTAAAAACCCTAATTGGACGAGAATAAGCCTAGGGAGGACGAAAATGACCTAAATGTTCAACCAATGACACAAATGTACTTATTGGATGCACAAGATTGGTTAAAAACCCTAATTGGACGAGAATAAGCCTAGGGAGGACGAAAATGACCTAATTATTCAACCAATGACACAAAATCACTTATTGGATGCACAAGATTGGTTAAAAACCCTAATTGGACGAGAATAAGCCTAGGGAGGACGAAAATGACCTAAATGTTCAACCAATGACACAAATGTACTTATTGGATGCACAAGATTGGTTTAAAACCCTAATGGGACGAGAATAAGCCTAGGGAGGACGAAAATGACCTAAATGTTCAACCAATGACACAAAATCACTTATTGGATGCACAAGATTGGTTAAAAACCCTAATTGGACGAGAATAAGCCTAGGGAGGACGAAAATGACCTAAATGTTCAACCAATGACACAAGTGTACTTATTGGATGCACAATATTGGTTAAAAACCCTAATTGGACGAGAATAAGCCTAGGGAGGACGAAAATGACCTAAATGTTCAACCAATGACACAAAATCACTTATTGGATGCACAAGATTGTTTAAAAACCCTAATTGGACGAGAATAAGCCTAGGGAGGACGAAAATGAGCTAAATGTTCAACCAATGACACAAATGTACTTATTGGATGCACAAGATTGGTAAAAAACCTAATTGGACGAGAATAAGCCTTGGGAGGACAAAAATGACCTAAATGTACTTATTGGATGCACAAGGTTGGTTAAAAACCCTAATTGGACGAGAATAAGCCTAGGGAGGACGAAAATGAGCTAAATGTTCAACCAATGACACAAATGTACTTATTGGATGCACAAGGTTGGTTAAAAACCCTAATTGGACGAGAATAAGCCTAGGGACGACGAAAATGACCTAAATGTTCAACCAGTGACACAAAATCACTTATTGGATGCACAAGATTGGTTAAAAACCCTAATTGGACGAGAATAAGCCTTGGGAGGACGAAAATGACGTAAAGGTTCAACCAATGACACAAAATCTCTTATTGGATGCACAAGATTGGTTAAAAACCCTAATAGGACGAGAATAAGCCTTGGGAGGACGAAAATGACCTAAATGTTCAACCAATGACACAAATGTACTTATTGGATGCACAAGATTGGTTAAAAGCCCTAATTGAACGAGAATAAGCCTTGCGGGGACGAAAATGACCTAAATGTTCAACCAATGACACAAAATCACTTATTGGATGCACAAGATTGGTTAAAATCCTAATTGGACGAGAATAAGCCTTGGGAGGACAAAAATAACCTAAATGTTCAACCAATGACACAAATGTACTTATTGGATGCACAAGGTTGGTTAAAAACCCTAATTGGACAAGAATACGCCTAGGGAGGACGAAAATGACCTAAATGTTCAACCAATGACACAAAATCACTTATTGGATGCACAAGATTGGTTAAAAACCCTAATTGGACGAGAATAAGCCTAGGGAGGACGAAAATGACCTAAATGTTCAACCAATGACACAAATGTACTTATTGGATGCACAAGATTGGTTAAAAACCCTAATTGGACGAGAATAAGCCTTGGGATGACGAAAATGACCTAAATGTTCAACCAATGACACAAAATCACTTATTGGATGCACAAGATTGGTTAAAAACCCTAATTGGACGAAAATAAGACTTGGGAGGACGAAAATGACCTAAATGTTCAACCAATGACACAAATGTACTTATTGGATGCACAAGATTGGTTAAAAACCCTAATTCGACGAGAATAAGCCTAGGGAGGACGAAAATGACCTAAATGTACAACCAATGACACAAAATCACTTATTGGATGCACAAGATTTGTTAAAAACCCTAATTGGACGAGAATAAGCCTAGGGAGGACGAAAATGACCTAAATGTTCAACCAATGACACAAATGTACTTATTGGATGCACAAGATTGGTTAAAAACCCTAATTGGACGAGAATAAGCCTAGGGAGCAAGAAAATGACCTAAATGTTCAACCAATGACACAAAATCACTTATTGGATGCACAAGATTGGTTAAAAACCCTAATTGGACGAGAATAAGCCTTGGGAGGACGAAAATCACCTGAATGTTCAACCAATGACACAAAATCACTTATTGGATGCACAAGATTGGTTAAAAACCCTAATTGGACGAGAATAAGCCTAGGGAGGACGAAAATGACCTAAATGTTCAACCAATGACACAAATGTACTTATTGGATGCACAAGATTGGTTAAAAACCCTAATTGGACGAGAATAAGACTATGGAGGACGAAAATGACCTAAATGTTCAACCAATGACACAAAATCACTTATTGGATGCACAAGATTGGTTAAAAACCCTAATTGGACGAGAATAAGCCTTGGGAGGACGAAAATGACCTAAATGTTTAACCAATGACACAAAATCACTTATTGGATGCACAAGATTGGTTAAAAACCCTAATTGGACGAGAAGAAGCCTTGGGAGGACGAAAATGACCTAAATGTTCAACCAATGACACAAATGTACTTATTGGATGCACAAGATTGGTTAAAAACCCTAATTGGACGAGAATAAGCCTTGGGAGGACGAAAATGACCTAAATGTTCAACCAATGACACAAAATCGCTTATTCGATGCACAAGATTGGTTACAACCCCTAATTGGACGATAATAAGCCTTGGGAAGACGAAAATGACCTAAATGTTCAACCAATGACACAAATGTACTTATTGGATGCACAAGATTGGTTAAAAACCCTAATTGGACGAGAATAAGCCTAGGGAGGACGAAAATGACCTAAATGTTCAACCAATGACACAAAATCACTTATTGGATGCACAAGATTGGTTAAAAACTCTAAATTGACGAGAATAAGCCTTGGGAGGACGAAAATGACCTAAATGTGCAACCAATGACACAAAATCACTTATTGGATGCACAAGATTGGTTAACAACCCTAATTGGACGAGAATAAACCTTGGGAGGATGAAAATGACCTAAATGTTCAACCAATGACACAAAATCACTTATTGGATGCACAAGATTGGTTAAAAACTCTAAATTGACGAGAATAAGCCTTGGGAGGACGAAAATGACCTAAATGTGCAACTAATGACACAAAATCACTTATTGGATGCACAAGATTGGTTAAAAACCCTAATTGGACGAGAATAAGCCTAGGGAGGACGAAAATGACCTAAATGTTCAACCAATGACACAAATGTACTTATTGGATGCACAAGATTGGTTAAAAACCCTAATTGGACGAGAATAAGCCTAGGGAGGACGAAAATGACCTAAATGTTCAACCAATGACACAAAATCACTTATTGGATGCACAAGATTGGTTCAAAATCCTATTTGGACGAGAATAAGCCTTGGGAGGACGAAAATGACCTAAATGTTCAACGAATGACACAAATGTACTTATTGGATGCACAAGATTGGTTAAAAACTCTAATTGGACGAGAATAAGCCTATGGAGGACGAAAATGACCTAAATGTTCAACCAATGACACAAATGTACTTATTGGATGCACAAGATTGGTTAAAAATCCTAATTGGACGAGAATAAGCCTAGGGTGGACGAAAATGACCTAAATGTTCAACCAATGACACAAAATCGCTTATTGGATGCAGAAGATTGGTTAAAAACCCTAATTGGACGAGAATAAGCCTTGGGAGGACGAAAATGACCTAAATGGTCAACCGATGACACAAATGTACTTATTGGATGCACAAGATTGGTTGAAAACCCGAATTGGACGAGAATAAGCCTTGGGAGGACGAAAATGACCTAAATGTTCAACCAATGACACAAATGTACTTATTGCATGCACAAGATTGATTAAAACCCCTAATTGGACGAGAATAAGCCTTTGGAGGACGAAAATGACATAAATGTTCAACCAATGACACAAAATAACTTATTGGATGCACAAGATTGGTTAAAAACCCTAATTGGACAAGAATAAGCCTTGGGAGGACGAAAATGAACTAAATGTTCAACCAATGAAACAAAATCACTTATTGGATGCACAAGATTGGTTAAAAACCCTAATTGGACGAGAATAAGCCTAGGGAGGACGAAAATGACCTAAATGTTCAACCAATGACACAAATGTACTTATTGGATGCACAAGATTGGTTAAAAACCCTAATTGGATGAGAATAAGCCTAGGGGGAACGCAAATTACCTAAATGTTCAACCAATGACACAAAATCACTTATTGGATGCACAAGATTGGTTAAAACCATTAATTGTACGAGAATAAGCCTTGGGAGGACGAAAATGACCTAAATGTTCAACCAATGACACAAAAGTACTTATTGGATGCACAAGATTGGTTAAAAACCCTAATTGGACGAGAATAAGCCTTGGGAGGACGAAAATGACCTAAATGTTCAAAAAATGACACAAAATCACTTATTGGATGCACAAGATTGGTTAAAAACCCTAATTGTACAAGAATAGGCCTTGGGAGGACGAAAATGACCTAAATGTTCAACTAATGACACAAAATCACTTATTGGATGCACAAGATTGGTTCAAAACCCTAATTGGACGAGAATAAGCCTAGGGAGGACGAAAATGACCTAAATGTTCAACCAATGACACAAATGTACTTATTGGATGCACAAGATTGGTTAAAAACCCTAATTAGACGAGAATAAGCCTAGGGAGGAAGAAAATGACCTAAATGTACAACCAATGACACAAAATCACTTATTGGATGCACAAGATTGGTTAAAAACCCTAATTAGACGAGAATAAGCCTAGGGAGGAAGAAAATGACCTAAATGTACAACCAATGACACAAAATCACTTATTGGATGCACAAGATTGGTTCAAAACCCTAATTGGACGAGAATAAGCCTAGGGAGGACGAAAATGACCTAAATGTTCAACCAATGACACAAATGTACTTATTGGATGCACAAGATTGGTTAAAAACCCTAATTGGACGAGAATATGCCTTGGGAGGACGAAAGTGACCTAAATGTTCAAACAATTACACAAAATCACTTATTGGATGCACAAGATTGGTTAAAAACCCTAATTGGACGAGAATAAGCCTTGGGAGGAAGAAAATGACCTAAATGTACAACCAATGACACAAAATCACTTATTGGATGCACAAGATTGGTTAAAAACCCTAATTGGACGAGAATAAGCCTTGGGAGGACAAAAATGACCTAAATGTTCAAACAATGACACAAATGTACTTATTGGATACACAAGATTGGTTAAAAACCTTAATTGGACGAGAATAAGCTTTGGGAGGACGAAAATGACCTAAATGTTCAACCAATGACACAAAATCACTTATTGGATGCACGAGATTGGTTAAAAACCCTAATTGGAGGAGAATAAGCCTAGGGAGGACGAAAAATGACCTAAATGTTCAACCAATAACACAAATGTACTTATTGGATGCACAAGATTGGTTAAAAATCCTAATTGGACGAGAATAAGCCTTGGGAGGACGAAAATGACATAAATGTTCAACCAATGACACCGAATCACTTATTGGATGCACAAGATTGGTTAAAAACCCTAATTGGACGAGAATAAGCCTTTGGAGGAAGAAATTGACCTAAATGTTCAACCAATGACACAAATGTACTTATTGGATGCACAAGATTGGTTAAAAACCCTAATTGGACGAGAATAAGCCTAGGGAGGACGAAAATGACCTAAATGTTCAATCAATGACACAAAATCACTTATTGGATGCACAAGATTGGTTAAAAACCCTAATTGGACGAGAATAAGCCTTGGGAGGACGAAAATGACCTAAATGTTCAACCAATGACACAAAATCACTTATTGGATGCACAAGATTGGTTAAAAACCCTAATTGGACGAGAATAAGCTTTGGGAGGATGAAAATGACCTAAATGTTCAACCAATGATACAAATGTACTTATTGGATGCAAAAGATTGGTTAAAAACCCTAATTGGACGAGAATAAGCCTTGAGAGGACGAAAATGAAATAAATGTTCAACCAATGACACAAAATCACTTATTGGATGCACAAGATTGGTTAAAAACCCTAATTGGACGAGAATAAGCATTGGGAGGACGAAAATGACCTAAATGTCCAACCAATGACACAAATGTACTTATTGGATGCACAAGATTGGTTAAAAACCCTAATTGGACGAGAATAAGCCTTGGGAGGACGAAAATGACCTAAATGTTCAACCAATGGCACAAAATCACTTATTGGATGCACATGATTGGTTAAAAACCCTAATTGGACAAGAATAAGCCGTGGGAGGAAGAAAATAACCTAAATGCTCAACCAATGACACAAATGTACTTATTGGATGCACAAGATTGGTTAAAAACCCTAATTGGACGAGAATAAGCCTTGGGAGGACGAAAATGACCTAAATGTTTAACCAATGACACAAAATCACTTATTGGATGCATAATATTGGTTAAAAACCCTAATTGGACGAGAATAAGCCTTGGGAGGACAAAAATGACCTAAATGTTCAACCAATGACACAAAATCACTTATTGATGCACAAGATTGGTTAAAAACCCTAATTAGACGAGAATAAGTCTAGGGAGGACGAAAATGACCTAAATGTTCAACCAATGACTGAAAATCACTTATTGGATGCACAAGATTGGTTAAAAACCCTAATTGGACGAGAATAAGCCTTGGGAGGACGAAAATGACCTAAATGTTCAACCAATGACACAAAATCACTTATTGGATGCACAAGATTGGTTAAAAACCCTAATTGGACGAGAATAAGCCTTGGGAGAAATCACCTAAATTTTCAACCAATGACACAAAATCACTTATTGGATGCACAAGATTGGTTAAAAACCCTAATTGGACGACAATAAGCCTAGGGAGGACGAAAATCACCTAAATGTTCAACCAATGACACAAATGTACTTATTGGATTCACAAGATTGGTTAAAAACCTTAATTGGACGAGAATAAGCCTTAAGAGGATGAAAATGACCTAAATGTTCAACCAATGACACAAAATCACTTATTGGATGCACAAGATTGGTTAAAAACCCTAATTGGACGAGAATAAGCCTTGGGAGGACGAAAATGACCTAAATGTTCAACCAATGACACAAAATCACTTATTGGATGCACAAGATTGGTTAAAAACCCTAATTGGACGAGAATAAGCCTTGGGAGGACAAAAATGACTTAAATGTTCAACCAATGACACAAATGTACTTATTGGATGCACAAGATTGGTTAAAAACCCTAATTGGACGAGAATAAGCCTTGGGAGGACGAAAATGACCTAAATGTTCAACCAATGACACAAAATCACTTATTGGATGCACAAGATTGGTTAAAAACCCTAATTGGACGAGAATAAGCCTTGGGAGGACGAAAATGACCTAAATGTTCAACCAATGACACAAAATCACTTATTGGATGCACAAGATTGGTTAAAAACCCTAATTGGACGAGAATAAGCCTAGGGAGGACGCAAATGACCTAAATGTTCAACCAATGACACAAATGTACTTATTGGATGCACAAGATTGGTTAAAAACCCTAATTGGACGAGAATAAGCCTTGGGAGGACGAAAATGACCTAAATGTTCAACCAACGACACAAAACCACTTATTGGATGCACAAGATTGGTTAAAAACCCTAATTGGACGAGAATAAGCCTTGGGAGGACGAAAATGACCTAAATGTTCAACCAATGACACAAAATCACTTATTGGATGCACAAGATTGGTTAAAAACCCTAATTGGACGAGAAAAACCCATGGGAGGACGAAAATGACCTAAATGTTCAACCAATGACACAAATGTACTTATTGGATGCACAAGATTGGTTAAAAACCCTAATTGGACGAGAATAAGCCTTGGGAGGACGAAAATGACCTAAATGTTCAAAAAATGACACAAAATCACTTATTTGATGTACAAGATTGGTTAAAAACCCTAATTGGACGAGAATAAGCCTTGGGAGGACGAAAATGACCTAAATGTTCAACCAATGACACAAAATCACTTATTGGATGCACAAGATTGGTTAAAAACCCTAATTGGACGAGAATAAGCCTTGGGAGGACGAAAATGACCTAAATATTCAACCAATGACACAAAATTACTTATTGGATGCACAAGATTGGTTAAAAACCCTAATTGGACGAGAATAAGCCTTGGGAGGACGAAAATGACCTAAATGTTCAACCAATGACACAAAATCACTTATTGGATGCAAAAGATTGGTTAAAATCCTTAATTGGACGAGATTAAGCCTTGGGAGGAAGAAAATGACCTAAATGTTCAACCAATGACACAAATGTACTTATTGGATGCACATGATTGGTTAAAAACCCTAATTGGACGAGAATAAGCCTTGGGAGGACGAAAATGACTTAAATGTTCAACCAATGACACAAAATCACTTATTGGATACACATGATTGGTTAAAAACCCTAATTGGACGAGAATAAGCCTTGGGAGGACGAAAATGACCTAAATGTTCAACCAATGACACAAAATCACTTATTGGATGCACAAGATTGGTTAAAAACCCTAATTGGACGAGAATAAGCCTTGGGAGGACGAAAATGACCTAAATGTTCAACCAATGACACAAAATCACTTATTGGATGCACAAGATTGGTTAAAAACCCTAAATGGACGAGAATAATTTTAGGGAGGACGAAAATGACCTAAATGTTCAAACAATGACACAAAATCACTTATTGGATGCACAAGATTGGTTAAAAACCCTAGATGGACGAGAATAAGCCTAGGGAGGACGAAAATGACCTAAATGTTCAACCAATGACACAAAATCACTTATTGGATGCACAAGATTGGTTAAAAACCCTAATTGAACGAGAATAAGCCTTGGGAGGACGAAAATCACCTAAATGTTCAAACAATGACACAAAATCACTTATTGGATGCACAAGATTGGTTAAAAACCCTAATTGGACTATAATAAGCCTGGGAGGACGAAAATGACCTAAATGTTCAACCAATGACACAAAATCACTTATTGGATGCACAAGATTGGTTTAAAACCCTAATTGGACGAGAATAAGCCTTGGGAGGACGAAAATGACCTAAATGTTCAACCAATGACACAAAATCACTTATTGGATGCACAAGATTGGTTAAAAACCCTAATTGGACGAGAATAAGCCTAGGGAGGACGAAAATGACCTAAATGTTCAACCAATGACACAAAATCACTTATTGGATGCACAAGATTGGTTAAAAACCCTAATTGGACAAGAATAAGCCTAGGGAGGACGAAAATGAACTAAATGTTCAACCAATGACACAAATGTACTTATTGGATGCACAAGATTGGTTAAAAACCCTAATTGGACGAGAATAAGCCTTGGGAAGACGAAAATGACCTAAATGTTCAACCAATGACACAAATGTACTTATTGGATGGACAAGATTGGTTACAAACCCTAATTGGACGAGAATAAGCCTTGGGAGGACGAAAATGACCTAAATGTTCAACCAATGACACAAAATCACTTATTGGATGCACAAGATTGGTTAAAAACCCTAATTGGACGAGAATAAGCCTAGGGAGGACGAAAATGACCTAAATGTTCAACCAATGACACAAAATCACTTATTGGATGCACAAGATTGGTTAAAAACCCTAATTGGACTAGAATAAGCCTTGGGAGGACGAAAATGTCCTAAATGTTCAACAAATGACAAAAATGTACTTATTGGATGGACAAGATTGGTTAAAAACCCTAATTGGACGAGAATAAGCCTTGGGAGGACGAAAATGACCTAAATGTTTAACCAATGACACAAAATCACTTATTGGATGCACAAGATTGGTTAAAAACCCTAATTGGACGAGAATAAGCCTTGGGAGGACGAAAATGACCTAAATGTTCAACCAATGACACAAAATCACTTATTGGATGCACAAGATTGGTTAAAAACCCTAATTGGACGAGAATAAGCCTTGGAAGGACGAAAAATGACCAAAATGTTCAACCAATGACACAAATGTACTTATTGGATGCACAAGATTGGTTAAAAACCCTAATTGGACGAGAATAAGCCTAGGGAGGACGAAAATGACCTAAATGTTCAATCAATGACACAAAATCACTTATTGGATGCACAAGATTGGTTAAAAACCCTAATTAGACGAGAATAAGCCTTGGGAGGACGAAAATGACCTAAATGTTCAACGAATGACACAAATGTACTTATTGGATGCACAAGATTGGTTAAAAACCCTAATTGGACGAGAATAAGCCTTGGGAGGACGAAAATGACCTAAATGTTCAACCAATGACACAAAATCACTTATTAAATGCACAAGATTGGTTAAAAACCCTAATTGGACGAGAATAAGCCTAGGGAGGGCGAAAATGACCTAAATGTTCAACCAATGACTCAAATGTACTTATTGGATGCACAAGATTGGTTAAAAACCCTAATTCGACGAGAATAAGCCTTGGGAGGAAGTAAATGACCTAAATGTACAAACAATGACACAAAATCACTTATTGGATGCACAAGATTGGTTAAAAACCCTAATTGGACGAGAATAAGCCTTGGGAGGACAAAAATGACCTAAATGTTCAAACAATGACACAAATGTACTTATTGGATGCACAAGATTGGTTAAAAACCCTAATTGGACGAGAATAAGCCTAGGGAGGACGAAAATGACCTAAATGTTCAACCAATTACACAAAATCACTTATTGGATGCACAAGATTGGTTAAAAACCCTAGTTGGACGAGAATAAGCCTTGGGAGGACAAAAATGATCTAAATGTTCAAACCATGACACAAAATCACTTATTGGATGCACAAGATTGGTTCAAAACCTTAATTGGACGAGAATAAGCCTAGGGAGGACGAAAATGACCTAAATGTTCAACCAATGACACAAAATCACTTATTGGATGCCCAAGATTGGTTAAAAACCCTAATTGGACGAGAATAAGCCTTGGGAGGAGGAAAATGACCTAAATGTTCAACGAATGACACAAATGTACTTATTGGATGCACAAGATTGGTTAAAAACCCTAATTGGACGAGAATAAGCCTTGGGAGGACGAAAATGACCTAAATGTTTAACCAATGACACAAAATCACTTATTGGATGCACAAGATTGGTTAAAAACCCTAATTGGACGAGAATAAGCCTACGGAGGACGAAAATGACCTAAATGTTCAACCAATGACACAAAATCACTTATTGGATGCACAAGATTGGTTAAAAACCCTAATTGGACGAGAATAAGCCTTGGGAGAACGAAAATGACCTAAATGTTCAACCAATGACACAAATGTACTTATTGGATGCACAAGATTGGTTCAAAACCCTAATTGGACGAGAATAAGCCTAGGGAGGACCAAAATGACCTAAATAATCAACCAATGACACAAAATCACTTATTAGATGCACAAGATTGGTTAAAAACCCTAATTGGACGAGAATAAGCCTTGGGAGGACGAAAATGACAAAAATGTTCAACCAATGACACAAAATCACTTATTGGATGCACAAGATTGGTTAAAAACACTAATTGGACGAGAATAAGCCTTGGGAGGATGAAAATGACCTAAATGTTCAACCAATGACACAAATGTACTTATTGGATGAACAAGATTGGTTAAAAACCCTAATTGGAAGAGAATAAGCCTAGGGAGGACGAAAATGACCTAAATGTTCAGCCAATGACACAAATGTACTTATTGGATGCACAAGATTGGTTAAAAACCCTAATTAGAGGAATAAGCCTAGGGAGGACGATAATGACCTAAATGTTCAACCAATGACACAAAATCGCTTATTGGATGCAAAAGATTGGTTAAAAACCCTAATTGGACGAGAATAAGCATTGGGAGGACGAAAATGACCTAAATGTTCAACCAATGACACAAAATCACTTATTGGATGCACAAGATTGGTAAAAAAACCCTAATTGGAGGAGAATAAGCCTAGGGAGGACGAAAATGACCTAAATGTTCAACCAATGACACAAAATCACATATTGGATGCACAAGATTGTTTAAAAACCCTAATTGGACGAGAATAAGCCTAGGGAGGACCAAAATGACCTAAATAATCAACCAATGACACAAAATCACTTATTAGATGCACAAGATTGGTTAAAAACCCTAATTGGACGAGAATAAGCCTTGGGAGGACGAAAATGACAAAAATGTTCAACCAATGACACAAAATCACTTATTGGATGCACAAGATTGGTTAAAAACCCTAATTGGACGAGAATAAGCCTTGGGAGGATGAAAATGACCTAAATGTTCAACCAATGACACAAATGTATTTATTGGATGCACAAGATTGGTTAAAAACCCTAATTGGACGAGAATAAGCCTTGGGAGGACGAAAATGACAAAAATGTTCAACCAATGACACAAAATCACTTATTGGATGCACAAGATTAGTTAAAAACCCTAATTGGACAAGAATAAGCCTTGGGAGGACGAAAATGACCTAAAGTTCAACCAATGACACAAATGTACTTATTGGATGCACAAGATTGGTTAAAAACTCTAATTGGACGAGAATAAGCCTAGGGAGGACGAAAATGACCTAAATGTTTAACCAATGACACAAATTCACTTATTGGATGCACAAGATTGGTTAAAAACCCTAATTGGACGAGAATAAGCCTTGGGAGGACGAAAATGACCTAAATGTTCAACCAATGACACAAATGTACTTATTGGATGCACAAGATTGGTTAAAAACCCTAATTGGACGAGAATAAGCCTTGGGAGGACGAAAATGACCTAAATGTTCAACCAATGACACAAAATCACTTATTGGATGCACAAGATTGGTTAAAAACCCTAATTGGACGAGAATAAGCCTTGGGAGGATGAAAATGACCTAAATGTTCAACCAATGAAACAAAATCACTTATTGGAAGCACAAGATTGGTTAAAAACCCTAATTGGACGAGAATAAGCCTTGGGAGGACGAAAATGACCTAAATGTTCAACCAATGACACAAATGTACTTATTGGATGCACAAGATTGGTTAAAAACCCTAATTGGACGAGAATAAGCCTTGGGAGGACGAAAATGACCTGAATGTTCAACCAATAACACAAAATCACTTATTGGATGCACAAGATTGGTTAAAAACCCTAATTGGACGAGAATAAGCCTTGGGAGGACGAAAATGACCTAAATGTTCAACCAATGACACAAAATCACTTATTGGATGCACAAGATTGGTTAAAAACCCTAATTGGACGAGAATAAGCCTTGGGAGGACGAAAATGACCTAAATGTTCAACCAATGACACAAATGTACTTATTGGATGCACAAGATTTGTTAAAAACCCTAATTGGACTAGAATAAGCCTTGGGAGGACGAAAATGACCTAATTGTTCAACCAATGACACAAATGTACTTATTGGATGCACAAGATTGGTTAAAAACCCTAATTGGACGAGAATAAGCCTTGGGAGGACGAAAATGACCTAAATGTTCAACCAATGACACAAAATCACTTATTGGATGCACAAGATTGGTTAAAAACCCTAATTGGACGAGAATAAGCCTTGGGAGGACGAAAATGACCTAAATGTTCAACCAATGACACAAATGTACTTATTGGATGCACAAGATTGGTTAAAAACCATAATTGGACGAGAATAAGCCTTGGGAGGACGAAAATAACCTAAATGTTCAACCAATGAAACAAAATTACTTATTGGATGCACAAGATTGGTTAAAAACCCTAATTGGACGAGAATAAGCCTTGGGAGGACGAAAATGACCTAAATGTTCAACCAATGACACAAAATCACTTATTGGATGCACAAGATTGGTTAAAAACCCTAATTAGACGAGAATATGCCTTTGGAGGACATAAATGACCTAAATGTTCAACCAATGACACAAATGTACTTATTGGATGCACAAGATTTGTTAAAAACCCTAATTGGACGAGAATAAACCTTGGGAGGACAAAAATGACCTAAATGTTCAACCAATGGCACAAAATCACTTCTTGGATACACAAGATTGTGTAAAAACCCTAATTGGACGAGAATAAGCCTAGGGAGGACGAAAATGACCTAAATGTTCATCCAATGACACAAAATCACTTATTGGATGCACAAGATTGGTTAAAAACCCTAATTGGACGAGAATAAGCCTTGGGAGGACGAAAATGACCTAAATGTTCAACCAATGACACAAAATCACTTATTGGATGCACAAGATTGGTTAAAAACCCTAATTGGACGAGAAAAAGAGTAGGGAGGACAAAAATGACCCAAATATTCAACCAATGACACAAATGTACTAATTGGATGCACAAGATTGGTTAAAAACCCTAATTGGACGAGAATAAGCCTAGGGAGGACGAAAATGACCTAAATGTTCAACCAATGACACAAAATCACTTATTGGATGCACAAGATTGGTTAAAAACCCTAATTGGACTAGAATAAGCCTTGGGAGGACGAAAATGTCCTAAATGTTCAACAAATGACAAAAATGTACTTATTGGATGGACAAGATTGGTTAAAAACCCTAATTGGACGAGAATAAGCCTTGGGAGGACGAAAATGACCTAAATGTTTAACCAATGACACAAAATCACTTATTGGATGCACAAGATTGGTTAAAAACCCTAATTGGACGAGAATAAGCCTTGGGAGGACGAAAATGACCTAAATGTTCAACCAATGACACAAAATCACTTATTGGATGCACAAGATTGGTTAAAAACCCTAATTGGACGAGAATAAGCCATGTGAGGACGAAAATGACCTAAATGTTCAACCAATGACACAAAATCACTTATTGGATGCACAAGATTGGTTAAAAACCCTAATTGGACGAGAATAAGCCTTGGGAGGACGAAAATGACCTAAATGTTCAACCAATGACACAAAATCACTTATTGGATGCACAAGATTGGTTAAAAACCCTACTTGGGCGAGAATAAGCCTTGGGAGGACGAAAATGACCTAAATGTTCAACCAATGACACAAAATCACTTATTGGATGCACAAGATTGGTTAAAAACCCTAATTGGACGAGAATAAGCCTTGGGAGGACGAAAATGACCTAAATGTTCAACCAATGACACAAAATCACTTATTGGATGCACAAGATTGGTTAAAAACCCTAATTGGACGAGAATAAGCCTTGGGAGGACGAAAATGACCTAAATGTTCAACCAATGACACAAAATCACTTATTGGATGCACAAGATTGGTTAAAAACCCTAATTTGACGAGAATAAGCCAAGGGAGGACGAAAATGACCTAAATGTTCAACCAATGACACAAAATCACTTATTGGATGCACAAGATTGGTTAAAAACCCTAATTGGACGAGAATAAGCCTTGGGAGGACGAAAATGACCAAAATGTTCAACGAATGACACAAATGTACTTATTGGATGCACAAGATTGGTTAAAAACCCTAATTGGACGAGAATAAGCCTTGGGAGGACGAAAATGACCTAAATGTTCAACCAATGACACAAAATCACTTATTGGATGCACAAGATTGGTTAAAAACCCTAATTGGACGAGAATAAGCCTAGGGAGGACGAAAATGACCTAAATGTTCAACCAATGACAAAAATGTACTTATTGGATGCACAAGATTGGTTAAAAATCCTATTTGGACGAGAATAAGCCTTGGGAGGACGAAAGTGACATAAATGTTCAACCAATGACACAAAATCACTTATTGGATGCACAAGATTGGTTAAAAAGCCTAATTGGACGAAAATAAGACTTGGGAGGACGAAAATGACCTAAATGTTCAACCAATGACACAAATGTACTTATTAGATGCACAAGATTGGTTAAAAACCCTAATTAGACGAGAATAAGCCTAGGGAGGACGAAAATGACCTAAATGTTCAAACCATGACACAAAATCACTTATTGGATGCACAAGATTGGTTCAAAACCTTAATTGGACAAGAATAAGCCTAGGGAGGACGAAAATGACCTAAATGTTCAACCAATGACACAAAATCACTTATTGGATGACCAAGATTGGTTAAAAACCCTAATTGGACGAGAATAAGCCTTGGGAGGACGAAAATGACCTAAATGTTCAACGAATGACACAAATGTACTTATTGGATGCACAAGATTGGTTAAAAACCCTAATTGGACGAGAATAAGCCTAGGGAGGACGAAAATGACCTAAATGTTCAACAAATTACACAAAATCACTTATTGGATGCACAAGATTGGTTAAAAACCCTAGTTGGACGTTAATAAGCCTTGGGAGGACAAAAATGACCTAAATGTTCAAACCATGACACAAAATCACTTATTGGATGCACAAGATTGGTTCAAAACCTTAATTGGACGAGAATAAGCCTAGGGAGGACGAAAATGACTTAAATGTTCAACCAATGACACAAAATCACTTATTGGATGCCCAAGATTGGTTAAAAACCCTAATTGGACGAGAATAAGCCTTGGGAGGACGAAAATGACCTAAATGTTCAACGAATGACACAAATGTACTTATTGGATGCACAAGATTGGTTAAAAACCCTAATTGGACGAGAATAAGCCTTGGGAGGACGAAAATGACCTAAATGTTTAACCAATGACACAAAATCACTTATTGGATGCACAAGATTGGTTAAAAACCCTAATTGGACGAGAATAAGCCTACGGAGGACGAAAATGACCTAAATGTTCAACCAATGACACAAAATCACTTATTGGATGCACAAGATTGGTTAAAAACCCTAATTGGACGAGAATAAGCCTAGGGAGGACAAAAATGACCTAAATGTTCAACCAATGACACAAAATCACTTATTGGATGCACAAGATTAGTTAAAAACCCTAATTGGACGAGAATAAGCCTCGGGAGGACAAAAATGTCCTAAATGTTCAACCAATGACACAAATGCACTTATTGGATGCACAAGATTGGTTAAAAACCCTAATTGGACGAGAATAAGCCTTGGGAGGACGAAAATGACCTAAATGTTCAACCAATGACACAAAATCACTTATTGGATGCACAAGATTGGTTAAAAACCCTAATTGGACGAGAATAAGCCTTGGGAGAAATCACCTAAATTTTCAACCAATGACACAAAATCACTTATTGGATGCACAAGATTGGTTAAAAACCCTAATTGGACGACAATAAGCCTAGGGAGGACGAAAATCACCTAAATGTTCAACCAATGACACAAATGTACTTATTGGATTCACAAGATTGGTTAAAAACCTTAATTGGACGAGAATAAGCCTTAAGAGGATGAAAATGACCTAAATGTTCAACCAATGACACAAAATCACTTATTGGATGCACAAGATTGGTTAAAAACCCTAATTGGACGAGAATAAGCCTTGGGAGGACGAAAATGACCTAAATGTTCAACCAATGACACAAAATCACTTATTGGATGCACAAGATTGGTTAAAAACCCTAATTGGACGAGAATAAGCCTTGGGAGGACAAAAATGACTTAAATGTTCAACCAATGACACAAATGTACTTATTGGATGCACAAGATTGGTTAAAAACCCTAATTGGACGAGAATAAGCCTTGGGAGGACGAAAATGACCTAAATGTTCAACCAATGACACAAAATCACTTATTGGATGCACAAGATTGGTTAAAAACCCTAATTGGACGAGAATAAGCCTTGGGAGGACGAAAATGACCTAAATGTTCAACCAATGACACAAAATCACTTATTGGATGCACAAGATTGGTTAAAAACCCTAATTGGACGAGAATAAGCCTAGGGAGGACGCAAATGACCTAAATGTTCAACCAATGACACAAATGTACTTATTGGATGCACAAGATTGGTTAAAAACCCTAATTGGACGAGAATAAGCCTTGGGAGGACGAAAATGACCTAAATGTTCAACCAATGGCACAAAATCACTTATTGGATGCACAAGATTGTTAAAAAACCCTAATTGGACGAGAATAAGCCTAGGGAGGACGAAAATGACGTAAATGTTCAACCAATGCCAAAAAATCACTTATTGGATGAACAAGATTGTTAAAAAACCCTAATTGGACGAGAATAAGCCTAGGGAGGACCAAAATGACCTAAATGTTCAACCAATGACACAAAATCATTTATTGGATGCACAAGATTGGTTAAAAACCCTAATTGGACGAGAATAAGCCTAGGGAGGACATAAATGACCTAAATGTTCAACCAATGACACAAATGTACTTATTGGATGCACAAGATTGGTTAAAAACCCTAATTGGACGAGAATAAGCCTTGGGAGGACGAAAATGACCTAAATGTTCAACCAATGACACAAAATCACTTATTGGATGCACAAGATAGTTTAAAAACCCTAATTGGACGAGAATAAGCCTAGGGAGGACGAAAATGACCTAAATGTTCAACCAATGACACAAAATCACTTATTGGATGCACAAGATTGGTTAAAAACCCTAATTGGACGAGAATAAGCCTAGGGAGGACGAAAATGACCTAAATGTTCAACCAATGACACAAAATCACTTATTGGATGCACAAGATTGGTTAAAAACCCTAATTGGACGAGAATGAGCTTACGGAGGACGAAAATGACCTAAATGTTCAACCAATGACACAAAATCACTTATTGGATGCACAAGATTGGTTAAAAACCCTAATTGGACGAGAATAAGCCTTGGGAGGACGAAAATGACCTAAATGTTCAACCAATGACACAAAATCACTTATTGGATGCACAAGATTGGTTAAAAACCCTAATTGGACGAGAATAAGCCTAGGGAGGACGAAAATGACCTAAATGTTCAACCAATGACTCAAATGTACTTATTGGATGCACAAGATTGGTTAAAAACCCTAATTGGACGAGAATAAGCCTTGGGAGGAAGTAAATGACCTAAATGTACAACCAATGACACAAAATCAGTTATTGGATGCACAAGATTGGTTAAAAACCCTATTTGGACGAGAATAAGCCTTGGGAGGACAAAAATGACCTAAATGTTCAAACAATGACACAAATGTACTTATTGGATGCACAAGATTGGTTAAAAACCTTAATTGGACGAGAATAAGCCTAGGGAGGACGAAAATGACCTAAATGTTCAACCAATTACACAAAATCACTTATTGGATGCACAAGATTGGTTAAAAACCCTAGTTGGACGAGAATAAGCCTTGGGAGGACAAAAATGACCTAAATGTTCAAACCATGACACAAAATCACTTATTGGATGCACAAGATTGGTTCAAAACCTTAATTGGACGAGAATAAGCCTAGGGAGGACAAAAATGACCTAAATGTTCAACCAATGACACAAAATCACTTATTGGATGCCCAAGATTGGTTAAAAACCCTAATTGGACGAGAATAAGCCTTGGGAGGACGAAAATGACCTAAATGTTCAACGAATGACACAAATGTACTTATTGGATGCACAAGATTGGTTAAAAACCCTAATTGGACGAGAATAAGCCTAGGGAGGACGAAAATGACCTAAATGTTCAACCAATGACACAAAATCAATTATTGGATGCACAAGATTGGTTAAAAACCCTAATTGGACGAGAATAAGTCTTGGGAGGACGAAAATGACCTAAATGTTCAACCAATGACACAAATGTACTTATTGGATGCACAAGATTGGTTAAAAACCCTAATTGGACGAGAATAAGCCTTGGGAGGATGAAAATGACCTAAATAATAAAGCAATGACGCAAATGTACTTATTGGATGCACAAGATTGGTTAAAAACCCTAATTGGACGAGAATAAGCCTTGGGAGGACGAAAATGACCTAAATGTTCAACCAATGACACAAAATCACTTATTGGATGCACAAGATTGGTTAAAAACCCTAATTGGACGAGAATAAGCCTTGGGAGGATGAAAATGACCTAAATGTTCAACCAATGACACAAAATCACTTATTGGATGCAGAAGATTGGTTAAAAACCCTAATTGGACGAGAATAAGCCTTGGGAGGACGAAAATGATCTAAATGTTCAACCAATGACACAAAATCACTTATTGGATGCACAAGATTGGTTAAAAACCCTAATTGGACGAGAATAAGCCTTGGGAGGACGAAAATGACCTAAATGTTCAACCAATGACACAAAATCACTTATTGGATGCACAAGATTGGTTAAAAACCCTAATTGGACGAGAATAAGCCTTGGGAGGACAAAAATGACTTAAATGTTCAACCAATGACACAAATGTACTTATTGGATGCACAAGATTGGTTAAAAACCCTAATTGGACGAGAATAAGCCTTGGGAGGACGAAAATGACCTAAATGTTCAACCAATGACACAAAATCACTTATTGGATGCACAAGATTGGTTAAAAACCCTAATTGGACGAGAATAAGCCTTGGGAGGACGAAAATGACCTAAATGTTCAACCAATGACACAAAATCACTTATTGGATGCACAAGATTGGTTAAAAACCCTAATTGGACGAGAATAAGCCTTGGGAGGACGAAAATTGCCTAAATGTTCAACCAATGACACAAAATCACTTATTGGATGCACAAGATTGGTTAAAAACCCTAATTGGACGAGAATAAGCCTTGGGAGGAGGATAATGACCTAAATGTTCAACCAATAACACAAATGTACTTATTGGATGCACAAGATTGATTAAAAACCCTAATTGGATGAGAATAAGGCTTGGGAGGACGAAAATGACCTAAATGTTCAACCAATGGCACAAAATCACTTATTGGATGCACAAGATTGGTTAAAAACCCTAATTGGACGAGAATAAGCCTTGGGAGGACGAAAATGACCTAAATGTTCAACCAATGACACAAAATCACTTATTGGATGCACAAGATTGGTTAAAAACCCTAATTGGACGAGAATAAGCCTATGGAGGAGGAAAATGACGTAAATGTTCAACTAATGACAGAAAATCACTTATTGGATGCACAAGATTGGTTAAAAACCCTAATTGGACGAGAATAAGCCTTGGGAGGACGAAAATGACCTAAATGTTCAACCAATGACTCAAATCTACTTATTGGATGCACAAGATTGGTTAAAAACCCTAATTGGACAAGAATAAGCCTAGGGAGGACGAAAATGACCTAAATATTCAACCAATGACACAAAATCTCTTATTGGATGCACAAGATTGGTTAAAAACCCTAATTGGACGAGAATAAGCCTTGGGAGGACGAAAATGACCTAAATGTTCAACCAATGACACAAAATCACTTATTGGATGCACAAGATTGGTTAAAAACCCTAATTGGACGAGAATAAGCCTAGGGAGGACGAAAATGACCTAAATGTTCAACCAATGACACAAATTTACTTATTGGATGCACCAGATTGGTTAAAAACCCTAATTGGACGAGAATAAGCCTTGGGAGGACGAAAATGACCTAAATGTTCAACCAATGACACAAATGTACTTATTGGATGCACAAGATTGGTTAAAAACCCTAATTGGACGAGAATAAGCCTTGGGAGGACGAAAATGACCTAAATGTTCAACCAATGACACAAAATCACTTATTGGATGCACAAGATTGGTTAAAAACCCTAATTGGACGAGAATAAGCCTAGGGAGGACGAAAATGACCTAAATGTTTGACCAATGACACAAAATCACTTATTTGATGCACAAGATTGGTTAAAAACCCTAATTGGACGAGAATAAGCCTTGGGGACGAAAATGACCTAAATGTTCAACCAACGGCACAAATTCACTTATTGGATGCACAAGATTGTTTAAAAACCCTAATTGGACGAGAATAAGCCTAGAAAGGACGAAAATGACCTAAATGTTCAACCAATGACACAAAATCACTTATTGGATGCACAAGATTGGTTAAAAACCCTAATTGGACGAGAATAAGCCTAGGGAGGACGAAAATGACCTAAATGTTCAACCAATGACTCAAATGTACTTATTGGATGCACAAGATTGGTTAAAAACCCTAATTGGACGAGAATAAGCCTTGGGAGGAAGTAAATGACCTAAATGTACAACCAATGACACAAAATCAGTTATTGGATGCACAAGATTGGTTAAAAACCCTATTTGGACGAGAATAAGCCTTGGGAGGACAAAAATGACCTAAATGTTCAAACAATGACACAAATGTACTTATTGGATGCACAAGATTGGTTAAAAACCTTAATTGGACGAGAATAAGCCTAGGGAGGACGAAAATGACCTAAATGTTCAACCAATGACACAAAATCACTTATTGGATGCACAAGATTGGTTAAAAACCCTAATTGGACGAGAATAAGCCTTTGGAGGACGAAAGTGACCTAAATGTTCAACCAATGACACAAAATCACTTATTGGATGCACAAGATTGGTTAAAAACCCTAATTGGACGAGAATAAGCCTTGGGAGGACGAAAATGACCTAAATGTTCAACCAATGACACAAAATCACTTATTGGATGCACAAGATTGGTTAAAAACCCTAATTGGACGAGAATAAGCCTTGTGAGGTCGAAAATGACCTAAAGTCCAACCAATGACACAAATGTACTTATTGGATGCACAAGATTGTTTAAAAACCCTAATTGGACGAGAATAAGCCTTCGGAGGACGAAAATGACCTAAATGTTCAACCAATGACATAAAATCACTTATTGGATGCACAAGATTGGTTAAAAACCCTAATTGGACGAGAATAAGCCTTGGGAGGACGAAAATGACCTAAATGTTCAACCAATGACACAAATGTACTTATTGGATGCACAAGATTGATCAAAAACCCTAATTGGACGAGAATAAGCCTTGGGAGGACGAAAATGACCTAAATGTTCAACCAATGACACAAAATCACTTATTGGATGCACAAGATTGGTTAAAAACCCTAATTGGACGAGAATAAGCCTTGGGAGGACGAAAATGACCTAAATGTTCAACCAATGACATAAAATCACTTATTGGATGCACAAGATTGGTTCAAAACCCTAATTGAACGAGAATAAGCCTAGGGAGGACGAAAATGACCTAAATGTTCAACCAATGACACAAAATCACTTATTGGATGCACAAGATTGGTTAAAAACCCTAATTGGACAAGAATAAGTCCCTGGAGGATGAAAATGAGCTAAATGTTCAACCAATGACACAAAATCACTTATTGGATGCACAAGATTGGTTAAAAACCCTAATTGGACGAGAATAAGCCTTGGGAGGACGAAAATGACCTAAATGTTCAACCAATGACACAAAATCACTTATTGGATGCACAAGATTGGTTAAAAACCCTAATTGGATGAGAATAACCCTAGGGAGGATGAAAATGACCTAAATGTTCAACCAATGACACAAAATCACTTATTGGATGCACAAGATTGGTTTAAAACCCTAATTGGACGAGAATAAGCCTTGGGAGGACGGAAATGAACTAAATGTTCAACCAATGACACAAAATCATTTATTGGATGCACAAGATTGGTTAAAAACCCTAGTTGGACGAGAATAAGCCTAGGGAAAACGAAAATGACCTAAATATTCAACCAATGACACAAATGTACTTATTGGATGCACAAGATTGGTTAAAAACCCTAATTGGACGAGAATAAGCCTTGGGAGGACGAAAATGACCTAAATGTTCAACCAATGACACAAAATCACTTATTGGATGCACAAGATTGGTTAAAAACCCTAATTGGACGAGAATAAGCCTTGGGAGGACGAAAATGACCTAAATGTTCAACCAATGACACAAAATCACTTATTGGATGCACAAGATTGGTTAAAAACCCTAAATGGACGAGAATAATTTTAGGGAGGACGAAAATGACCTAAATGTTCAAACAATGACACAAAATCACTTATTGGATGCACAAGATTGGTTAAAAACCCTAGATGGACGAGAATAAGCCTAGGGAGGACGAAAATGACCTAAATGTTCAACCAATGACACAAAATCACTTATTGGATGCACAAGATTGGTTAAAAACCCTAATTGAACGAGAATAAGCCTTGGGAGGACGAAAATCACCTAAATGTTCAAACAATGACACAAAATCACTTATTGGATGCACAAGATTGGTTAAAAACCCTAATTGGACTATAATAAGCCTGGGAGGACGAAAATGACCTAAATGTTCAACCAATGACACAAAATCACTTATTGGATGCACAAGATTGGTTTAAAACCCTAATTGGACGAGAATAAGCCTTGGGAGGACGAAAATGACCTAAATGTTCAACCAATGACACAAAATCACTTATTGGATGCACAAGATTGGTTAAAAACCCTAATTGGACGAGAATAAGCCTAGGGAGGACGAAAATGACCTAAATGTTCAACCAATGACACAAAATCACTTATTGGATGCACAAGATTGGTTAAAAACCCTAATTGGACAAGAATAAGCCTAGGGAGGACGAAAATGAACTAAATGTTCAACCAATGACACAAATGTACTTATTGGATGCACAAGATTGGTTAAAAACCCTAATTGGACGAGAATAAGCCTTGGGAAGACGAAAATGACCTAAATGTTCAACCAATGACACAAATGTACTTATTGGATGGACAAGATTGGTTACAAACCCTAATTGGACGAGAATAAGCCTTGGGAGGACGAAAATGACCTAAATGTTCAACCAATGACACAAAATCACTTATTGGATGCACAAGATTGGTTAAAAACCCTAATTGGACGAGAATAAGCCTAGGGAGGACGAAAATGACCTAAATGTTCAACCAATGACACAAAATCACTTATTGGATGCACAAGATTGGTTAAAAACCCTAATTGGACGAGAATAAGCCTAGGGAGGACGAAAATGACCTAAATGTTCAACCAATGGCACAAGTATACTTATTGGATGCACAAGATTGGTTAAAAACCCTAATTGGACGAGAATAAGCATAGGGAGGACGAAAATGACCTAAATGTTCAACCAATGACACAAAATCACTTATTGGATGCACAAGATTGGTTAAAAACCCTAATTGGACGAGAATAAGCCGTGGGAGGACGAAAATGACCTAAATGTTCAACCAATGACTCAAAATCACTTATTGGATGCACAAGATTGGTTAAAACCCCTAATTGGACGAGAAAAATCCTAGGGAGGATGAAAATGACCTAAATGTTCAACCAATGACATAAATGTACTTATTGGATGCACAATATTGGTTAAAAACCCTAATTGGACGAGAATAAGCCTTGGGAGGACGAAAATGACCTAAATGTTCAACCAATGACACAAAATCACTTATTGGATGCACAAGATTGGTTAAAAACCCTAATTGGACGAGAATAAGCATTGGGAGGACGAAAATGACCTAAATGTTCAACCAATGACACAAATGTACTTATTGGATGCACAAGATTGGTTGAAAACCCTAATTGGACGAGAATAAGCCTAGGGAGGACGAAAATGACCTAAATGTTCAACCAATGACACAAAATCACTTATTGGATGCACAAGATTGGTTAAAAACCCTAATTGGACGAGAATAAGCATAGGGAGGACGAAAATGACCTAAATTTTCAACCAATGACACAAAATCACTTATTGGATGCACAAGATTGGTTAAAAACCCTAATTGGACGAGAATAAGCCTACGGAGGACGAAAATGACCTAAATGTTCAACCAATGACACAAAATCACTTATTGGATGCACAAGATTGGTTAAAAACCCTAATTGGACGAGAATAAGCCTTGGGAGGACGAAAATGACCAAAATGTTCAACGAATGACACAAATGTACTTATTGGATGCACAAGATTGGTTAAAAACCCTAATTGGACGAGAATAAGCCTTGGGAGGACGAAAATGACCTAAATGTTCAACCAATGACACAAAATCACTTATTGGATGCACAAGATTGGTTAAAAACCCTAATTGGACGAGAATAAGCCTAGGGAGGACGAAAATGACCTAAATGTTCAACCAATGACATAAATGTACTTATTGGATGCACAAGATTGGTTAAAAACCCTAATTGGACAAGAATAAGCCTAAGGAGGACGAAAATGACCTAAATGTTCAACCAATGACACAAATGTACTTATTGGATGCACAAGATTGGTTAAAAACCCTAATTGGACGAGAATAAGCCTTGGGAGGACAAAATGACCTAAATGTTCAACCAATGACACAAATGTACTTATTGGATGCACAAGATTGGTTAAAAACCCATATTGGACGAGAATAAGCTTTGGGAGGACGAAAATGACCTAAATGTTCAACCAATGACACAAAATCACTTATTGGATGCACGAGATTGGTTAAAAACCCTAATTGAGGGAGAATAAGCCTTGGGAGGTAGAAAATGACCTAAATGTTCAACCAATGACACAAATGTACTTATTGGATGCACAAGATTGGTTAAAAACAGTAATTGGACGAGAATAAGCCTTGGGAGGACAAAATGACCTATATGTTCAACCAATGACACAAATGTACTTATTGGATGCACAAGATTGGTTAAAAACCTTAATTGGACGAGAATAAGCTTTGGGAGGACGAAAATGACCTAAATGTTCAACCAATGACACAAAATCACTTATTGGATGCACGAGATTGGTTAAAAACCCTAATTGGAGGAGAATAAGCCTAGGGAGGACGAAAAATGACCTAAATGTTCAACCAATGACACAAAATCACTTATTGGATGCACAAGATTGTTTAAAAACCGTAATTGGACGAGAATAAACCTTGGGAGGACGAAAATGACCTAAATGTTCAACCAATGACACAAATGTACGTATTGGATGCACAAGATTGGTTAAAAACCCTAATTGGATGAGAATAAGCCTTGGGAGGACGAAAATGACATAAATGTTCAACCAATGACACCAAATCACTTATTGGATGCACAAGATTGGTTAATAACCCTAATTGGACGAGAATAAGCCTTTGGAGGAAGAAATTGACCTAAATGTTCAACCAATGACACAAATGTACTTATTGGATGCACAAGATTGGTTAAAAACCCTAATTGGACGAGAATAAGCCTTGGAAGGACGAAAATGACCTAAATGTTCAACGAATGACACAAATGTACTTATTGGATGCACAAGATTGGTTAAAAACCCTAATTGGACGAGAAAAAGCCTAGGGAGGACGAAAATGACCTAAATGTTCAATCAATGACACAAAATCACTTATTGGATGCACAAGATTGGTTCAAAACCTTAATTGGACGAGAATAAGCCTACGGAGGACGAAAATGACCTAAATGTTCAACCAATGACACAAAATCACTTATTGGATGCACAACATTGGTTAAAAACCCTAATTGGACGAGAATAAGCCTTGGGAGGACGAAAATGACCTAAATGTTCAACGAATGACACAAATGTACTTATTGGATGCACAAGATTGGTTAAAAACCCTAATTGGACGAGAATAAGCCTTGGGAGGACGAAAATGACCTAAATGTTCAACCAACGACACAAAATCACTTATTGGATGCACAAGATTGGTTAAAAACCCTAATTGGACGAGAATAAGCCTTGGGAGGACGAAAATGACCTAAATGTTCAACCAGTGACTCAAATGTACTTATTGGATGCACAAGATTGGTTAAAAACCCTAATTGGACGAGAATAAGCCTTGGGAGGACGAAAATGACCTAAATGTTCAACCAATGACACAAAATCACTTATTGGATGCACAAGATTGGTTAAAAACCCTAATTGGACGAGAATAAGCCTTGGGAGGACGAAAATGACCTAAATGTTCAACCAATGACACAAATGTACTTATTGGATGCACAAGATTGGTTAAAAACCCTAATTGGACGAGAATAAGCCTTGGGAAGACGAAAATAACCTAAATGTTCAACCAATGACACAAAATCACTTATTGGATGCACAAGATTGGTTAAAAACCCTAATTGGACGAGAATAAGCCTTGGGAGGACGAAAATGACCTAAATGTTCAACCAATGACACAAATGTACTTATTGGATGCACAAGATTGGTTAAAAACCCTAATTGGACATAAATAAGCCTAAGGAGGACGAAAATGACCTAAATGTTCAACCAGTTACACAAAATGACTTATTGGATGCACAAGATTGGTTAAAAACCCTAATTGGACGAGAATAAGCATTGGGAGGACGAAAATGACCTAAATGTTCAACCAATGACACAAATGTACTTATTGGATGCACAAGATTGGTTAAAAACCCTAATTGGATAAGAATAAGCCTTCGGAGGACGAAAATGACCTCAATGTTCAACCAATGACACAAAATCACTTATTGGATGCACAATATTGGTTAAAAACCCTAATTGGATGAGAATAAGCCTTGGGAGGACGAAAATGACCTAAATGTTCAACCAATGACACAAAATCACTTATTGGATGCACAAGATTGGTTAAAAACCCTAATTGGACGAGAATAAGCCTTGGGAGGACGAAAATGACCTAAATGTTCAACCAATGACACAAATGTACTTATTGGATGCACAAGATTGGTTAAAAACCCTAATTGGACGAGAATAAGCCTTGGGAGGAAGAAAATGACCTAAATGTTCAACCAATGACACAAAATCACTTATTGGATGTACAAGATTGGTTAAAAACCCTAATTGGACGAGAATTAGCCTTGGGAGGACGAAAATGACCTAAATGTTCAACCAATGACACAAAATCACTTATTGGAGGCAAAAGATTGGTTAAAAACCCTAATTGGACGAGAATAAGCCTTGGGAGGACGAAAATGACCTAAATGTTCAACCAATGACACAAATGTACTTATTGGATGCACAAGATTGGTTAAAAACCCTAATTGGACGAGAATAAGCCTTGGGAGGACGAAAATGACCTAAATGTTCAACGAATGACACAAATGTACTTATTGGATGCACAAGATTGGTTAAAAACCCTAATTGGACGAGAATAAGCCTTGGGAGGACGAAAATGACTTAAATGTTCAACGAATGACACAAATGTACTTATTGGATGCACAAGATTGGTTAAAAACCCTAATTGGACGAGAATAAGCCTTGGGAGGACGAAAATGACCTAAATGTTCAACCAATGACACAAAATCACTTATTGGATGCACAAGATTGGTTAAAAACCCTAATTGGACGAGAATAAGCCTAGGGAGGACGAAAATGACCTAAATGTTCAACCAATGACTCAAATGTACTTATTGGATGCACAAGATTGGTTAAAAACCCTAATTGGACGAGAATAAGCCTTGGGAGGAAGTAAATGACCTAAATGTACAACCAATGACACAAAATCAGTTATTGGATGCACAAGATTGGTTAAAAACCCTATTTGGACGAGAATAAGCCTTGGGAGGACAAAAATGACCTAAATGTTCAAACAATGACACAAATGTACTTATTGGATGCACAAGATTGGTTAAAAACCTTAATTGGACGAGAATAAGCCTAGGGAGGACGAAAATGACCTAAATGTTCAACCAATGACACAAAATCACTTATTGGATGCACAAGATTGGTTAAAAACCCTAATTGGACGAGAATAAGCCTTTGGAGGACGAAAGTGACCTAAATGTTCAACCAATGACACAAAATCACTTATTGGATGCACAAGATTGGTTAAAAACCCTAATTGGACGAGAATAAGCCTTGGGAGGACGAAAATGACCTAAATGTTCAACCAATGACACAAAATCACTTATTGGATGCACAAGATTGGTTAAAAACCCTAATTGGACGAGAATAAGCCTTGGGAGGACGAAAATGACCTAAATGTTCAACCAATGACACAAATGTAGTTATTGGATGCACAACACTTGTTGAAAACCCTAATTGGACGAGAATAAGACTTGGGAGGACGAAAACGACCTAAATGTTCAACCAATGACACAAATGTACTTATTGGATGCACAAGATTGGTTAAAAACCGTAATTGGATGAGAATAAGTCTTGGGAGGACGAAAATGACCTAAATGTTCAACCAATGACACAAAATCACTTGTTGGATGCACAAGACTGGTTAAATACCCTAATTGGACGAGAATAAGCCTTGGGAGGACGAAAATGACCTAAATGTTCAACCAATGACACAAAATCACTTATTGGATTCACAAGATTGGTTAAAAACCCTAATTGGACGAGAATAAGCCAAGGGAGGACGAAAATGACCTAAATGTTCAACCAATGATACAAATGTACTTATTGCATGCACAAGCTTGGTTAAAAACCCTAATTGGACGAGAATAAGTCTTGGGAGGACGAAAATGACCTAAATGTTCAACCAATGACACAAAATCACTTGTTGGATGCACAAGATTGGTAAAAAACCCTAATTGGACGAGAATAAGCCTTGGGAGGAAGAAAATGACCTAAATGTTCAACCAATAACACAAAGTTACTTATTGGATGCACAAGATTGGTTAAAAACCCTAATTGGACGAGAATAAGCCTTGGGAGGACGAAAATGACCTAAATGTTCAACCAATGACACAAAATCACTTATTGGATGCACAAGATTGGTTAAAAACCCTAATTGGACATGAATAAGCCTTGGGAGGACGAAAATGACCTAAATGTTCAACCAATGACACAAAATCACTTATTGGATGCACAAGATTGGTTAAAAACCCTAATTGGACGAGAATAAGCCTTGGGAGGACGAAAATGACCTAAATGTTCAACCAATGAGACAAAAGTACTTATTGGATGCACAAGATTGGTTAAAAACCCTAATTGGACGAGAATAAGCCTTGGGAGGACGAAAATGACCTAAATGTTCAACCAATGACACAAAATCACTTATTGGATGCACAAGATTGGTTAAAAACCCTAATTGGACGAGAATAAGCCTTGGGAGGACGAAAATGACCTAAATGTTAAAACAATGACACAAATGTACTTATTGGATGCAATAGATTGGTTAAAAACCCTAATTGGACGAGAATAAGCCTTGGGAGGACGAAAATGACCTAAATGTTCAACCAATGACACAAATGTACTTATTGGATGCACAAGATTGGTTAAAAACCCTAATTGGACGAGAATAAGCCTTGGGAGAACGAAAATGACCTAAATGATCAACCAATGAAACAAATATACTTATTGGATTCTTAAGATTGGTTAAAAACCCTAATTGGACGAGAATAAGCCTTGGGAGGACGAAAATGACCTAAATGTTCAACCAATGACACAAATGTACTTATTGGATGCACAAGATTGGTTAAAAACCCTAATTGGACGAGAATAAGCCATGGGTGGACGAAAATGACCTAAATGTTCAACCAATGACACAAAATCAATTATTGGATGCACAAGATTGGTTAAAAACCCTAATTGGACGAGAATAAGCCTTGGGAGGATGAAAATGACCTAAATGTTCAACCAATGACACAAATGTACTTATTGGATGCACAAGATTGGTTAAAAACCCTAATTGGACGAGAATAACCCTTGGGAGGACGAAACTGACGTAAATGTTCAACCAATGAGACAAAATCACTTATGGATGCACAAGATTGGTTAAAAACCCTAATTGGATGAGAATAAGCTTTGGGAGGACGAAAATGACCTAAATGTTCAACAAAGGAAATAAAATCACTTATTGGATGCACCAGATTGGTTAAAAACCCTAATTGGACGAGAATAAGCCTTGGGAGGACGAAAATGACCTAAATGTTCAACCAATGACACAAATGTACTTATTGGATGCACAAGATTGGTTAAAAACCCTAATTGGACGAGAATAAGCCATGGGAGGACAAAAATGATCTAAATGTTCAACCAACGACACAAAATCACTTATTGGATGCACGAGATTAATTAAAAACCCTAATTGGACGAGAATAAGCCTTGGGAGGACGAAAATGACCTAAATGTTCAACCAATGACACAAATGTACTTATTGGATGCACAAGATTGGTTAAAAACCCTAATTGGACGAGAATAAGCCTCTGGAGGACGAAAATGACCTAAATGTTCAACCAATGACACAAAATCAATTATTGGATGCACAAGATTGGTTAAAAACCCTAATTGGACGAGAATAAGCCTTGGGAGGATTAAAATGACCTAAATGTTCAACCAATGACACAAATGTACTTATTGGATGCAAGAGATTGGTTAAAAACCCTAATTGGACGAGAATAAGCCTTGGGAGGACGAAAATGACCTAAATGTTCAACCAATGACACAAATGTACTTATTGGATGCACAAGATTGGTTAAAAACCCTAATTGGACGAGAATAAGCCTTGGGAGGACGAAAATGACCTAAATGTTCAACCAATGACACAAATGTACTTATTGGATGCACAAGATTGGTTAAAAACCCTAATTGGACGAGAATAAGCCTTGGGAGAACGAAAATGACCTAAATGTTCAACCAATGACACAAAATCACTTATTGTATGCACAAGATTGGTTAAAATCCCTAATTGGAAGAGAATAAGCCTTGTGAGGACGAAAATGACCTAAATGTTCAACCAATGACACAAAATCACTTATTGGATACACAAGATTGGTTAAAAACCCTAATTGGACGAGAATAAACCTTGGGAGGACGAAAATGACTTAAATGTTCAACCAATGACACAAATGTACTTATTGGATGCACAAGATTGGTTAAAAACCCTAATTGGACGAGAATAAGCCTTGGGAGGACGAAAATGACCTAAATGTTCAACCAATGACACAAATGTACTTATTGGATGCACAAGATTGGTTAAAAACCTTAATTGGATGAGAATAAGCCTTGGGAGCATGAAAATGACCTAAATGTTCAACCAATGACACAAAATCACTTATTGGATGCACAAGATTGGTTAAAAACCCTAATTGGACGAGAATAAGCCTTGGGAGGACGAAAATGACCTAAATGTTCAACCAATGACACAAATGTACTTATTGGATGCACAAGATTGGTTAAAAACCCTAATTGGACGAGAATAAGCCTTGGGAGGACGAAAATGACCTAAATGTTCAACCAATGACACAAATGTAATTATTGGATGCACAAGATTGGTTAAAAACCCTAATTGGACGAGAGTAAGCCTTGGGAGGACGAAAATGACCTAAATGTTCAACCAATGACAAAAATGTACTTATTGGATGCACAAGATTGGTTAAAAACCCTAATTGGACGAGAAAAAGCCTTGGGAGGACGAAAATGACCTAAATGTCCAACCAATGACACAAATGTACTTATTGGATGCACAAGATTGGTTAAAAACCCTAATTGGACGAGAATAAGCCTTGGGAGGACGAAAATGACCTAAATGTTCAACCAATGACACAAATGTACTTATTGGATGCACAAGATTGGTTAAAAACCCTAATTGGACGAGAATAAGCCTTGGGAGGAAGAAAATGACCTAAATGTTCAACCAATCACATAAATGTACTTATTGGATGCACAAGATTGGTTAAAAACCCTAATTGGATGAGAATAAGCCTTGGGAGGACGAAAATGACCTAAATGTTCAATCAATGACACAAATGTACTTATTGGATGGATAAGATTGGTAAAAAACCCTAATTGGACGGGAATAAGCCTTGGGAGCACGAAAATGACCTAAATGTTCAACCAATGACACAAAATCACTTATTGGATGCACAAGATTGGTTAAAAACCCTAATTGGACGAGAATAAGCCTTGGGAGGACGAAAATGACCTAAATGTTCAACCAATGACACAAATGTACTTATTGGATGCACAAGATTGGTTAAAAACCCTAATTGGACGAGAATAACCCTTCGGAGGACGAAAATGACCTAAATGTTTAACCAATGACACAAATGTACTTATTGGATGCACAAGATTGGTTAAAAACCCTAATTGGACGAGAATAAGCCTTGGGAGGACGAAAATGACCTTAATGTTCAACCAATGACACAAATGTACTTATTGGATGCACAAGATTGGTTAAAAACCCTAATTGGACGAGAATAAGCCTTGGGAGGACGAAAATGACCTAAATGTTCAACCAATGACACAAAATCATTTATTGGATGCACAAGATTGGTTAAAAACCCTAATTGGACGAGAATAAGCTTATGGAGGACGAAAATGACCTAAATGTTCAACCAATAACACAAATGTACTTATTGGATGCACAAGATTGGTTAAAAACCCTAATTGGACGAGAATAAGCCTTGGGAGGACGAAAATGACATAAATGTTCAACCAATGACACAAATGTACTTATTGGATGGACAAGATTGGTTAAAAACCCATATTGGACGAGAATAAGCTTTGGGAGGACGAAATTGACCTAAATGTTCAACCAATGGCACAAAATCACTTATTGGATGCACGAGATTGGTTAAAAACCCTAATTGGAGGAGAATAAACCTAGGGAGGACGAAAATGACCTAAATGTTCAACCATTGACACAAATTTACTTTTTGGATGCACAAGATTGGTTAAAAACCCTAATTGAGGGAGAATAAGCCTTGGGAGGTAGAAAATGACCTAAATGTTCAACCAATGACACAAATGTACTTATTGGATGCACAAGATTGGTTAAAAACCCTAGTTGGACGAAAATAAGCCTTGGGAGGACGAAAATGACCTAAATGTTCAACTAATGACACAAATGTACTTATTGGATGCACAAGATTGGTTAAAAATCCTAATTGGACGAGAATAAGCCTTAGGAGGACGAAAATGACCTAAATGTTCAACCAATGACACAAAATTACTAATTGGATGCACAAGATTGGTTAAAAACCCTAATTGGACGAGAATAAGCCTTGGGAGGACAAAAATGACCTAAATGTTCAAACAATCACACAAAATCACTTATTGGATGCACAAGATTGGTTCAAAACCCTAAATTGATGAGAATAAGCCTAGGGAGGACGAAAATGACCTAAATGTTCAACCAATGACACATAATCACTTATTGGATGCACAAGATTGGTTAAAAGCCTTAATTGGACGAGAATAAGCCTAGGGAGGAAGAAAATGACCTAAATGTTCATCCAATGACATAAATGTACTTATTGGATGCACAAGATTGGTTAAAAACCCTAATTGGACGAGAATAAGCCTTGGGAGGATGAAAATGACATAAATGTTCAACCAATGACACAAAATCACTTATTGGATGCACGAGATTGGTTAAAAACCCTAATTGGAGGAGAATAAACCTAGGGAGGACGAAAATGACCTAAATGTTCAACCAATGACACAAATTTACTTATTGGATGCACAAGATTGGTTAAAAACCCTAATTGAGGGAGAAGAAGCCTTGGGAGGACGAAAATGACCTAAATGTTCAACCAATGACACAAATGTACTTATTGGATGCACAAGATTGGTTAAAAACCCTAATTGAGGGAGAATAAGCCTTGGGAGGACGAAAATGACCTAAATGTTCAACCAATGACACAAATGTACTTATTGGATGCACAAGATTGGTTAAAAACCCTAAATGGATGAGAATAAGCCTTGGGAGGACAAAATGACCTAAATGTTCAACCAATGACACAAATGTACTTATTGGATGCACAAGATTGGTTAAAAACCCTAATTGGACGAGAATAAGCTTTGGGAGGACGAAAATGACCTAAATGTTCAACCAATGACACAAAATCACTTATTGAATGCACAAGATTGGTTAAAAACCCTAATTGGACGAGAATAAGCCTTGGGAGGACGAAAATGACCTAAATGTTCAACCAACGACACAAAATCACTTATTGGATGCACAAGATTGGTTAAAAACCCTAATTGGACGAGAATAAGCCTTGGGAGGACGAAAATGACCTAATTGTTCAACCAATGACAGAAAATCACTTATCGGATGCACAAAATTGGTTTAAAACCCTAATTGGACGAGAATAAGCCTTGGGAGGACGAAAATGACCTAAATGTTCAACCAATGACACAAATGTACTTATTGGATGCACAAGATTGGTTAAAAACCCTAATTGGACGAGAATAAGCCTTGGGAGGACGAAAATGACCTAAATGTTCAACCAATGACACAAAATCATTTATTGGATGCACAAGATTGTTTAACAACCCTAATTGGACGAGAATAAGCCTTGGGAGGACGAAAAATGACCTAAATGTTCAACCAATTACATAAATGTACTTATTGGATGCACAAGATTGGTTAAAAACCCTAATTGGACGAGAATAAGCCTAGGGAGGACGAAAATGACCTAAATGTTCAACCAATGACACAAAATCACTTATTGGATGCACAAGATTGGTTAAAAACCCTAATTGGACGAGAATAAGCCTTGCGAGGACGAAAATGACCTAAATGTTCAACCAATGGCACAAAATCACTTATTGGATGCACAAGATTGGTTAAAAACCCTAATTGGACGAGAATAAGCCTTGGGAGGACGAAAATGACCTAAATATTCAACCAATGACACAAAATCACTTATTGGATGCACAAGATTGGTTAAAAACCCTAATTGGAGGAGAATAAACCTAGGGAGGACGAAAATGACCTAAATGTTCAACCAATGACACAAAATCACTTATTGGATGCACAAGATTGGTTAAAAACCCTAATTGGACGAGAATAAGCCTAGGGAGGACGAAAATGACCTAAATGTTCAACCAATGGCACAAAATCACTTATTGGATGCACAAGATTGTTAAAAAACCCTAATTGAACGAAAATAAGCCTAGGGAGGACGAAAATGACCTAAATGTTCAACCAATGACACAAAATCACTTATTGGATGCACAAGATTGGTTTAAAAACCCTAATGGGACGAGAATAAGCCTAGGGAGGACGAAAATGACCTAAATGTTCAACCAATGACACAAAATCACTTATTGGATGCACAAGATTGGTTAAAAACCCTAATTGGACGAGAATAAGCCTAGGGAGGACGAAAATGACCTAAATGTTCAACCAATGACTCAAATGTACTTATTGGATGCACAAGATTGGTTAAAAACCCTAATTGGACGAGAATAAGCCTTGGGAGGAAGTAAATGACCTAAATGTACAACCAATGACACAAAATCAGTTATTGGATGCACAAGATTGGTTAAAAACCCTATTTGGACGAGAATAAGCCTTGGGAGGACAAAAATGACCTAAATGTTCAAACAATGACACAAATGTACTTATTGGATGCACAAGATTGGTTAAAAACCTTAATTGGACGAGAATAAGCCTAGGGAGGACGAAAATGACCTAAATGTTCAACCAATGACACAAAATCACTTATTGGATGCACAAGATTGGTTAAAAACCCTAATTGGACGAGAATAAGCCTAGGGAGGCCGAAAATGACCTAAATGTTCAACCAATGACACAAATGTACTTATTGGATGCACAAGATTGGTTAAAAACCCTAATTGGACGAGAATAAGCCTTGGGAGGACGAAAATGACCTAAATGTTCAACCAATGACACAAAATCATTTATTGGATGCAAAAGATTGGTTAAAAACCCTAATTGGACGAGAATAAGCCTTAGGATGAAAAAAGTGACCTAAATCTTCAACCAATGACACAAATGTACTTATTGGATGCACAAGATTGGTTAAAAACCCTAATTGGACGAGAATAAGCCTTGGGAGGACGAAAATGACCTAAATGTTCAACCAATGACACAAAATCACTTATTGGATGCACAAGATTGGTTAAAAACCCTACTTGGACGAGAATAAGCATAGGGAGGACGAAAATAAACTAAATGTTCAACCAATGACACAAATGTACTTATTGGATGCACAAGATTGGTTAAAAACCCTAATTGGACGAGAATAAGCCTAGGGAGGACGAAAATGACCTAAATGTTCAACCAATTACACAAAATCACTTATTGGATGCACAAGATTGGTTAAAAACCCTAGTTGGACGAGAATAAGCCTTGGGAGGACAAAAATGATCTAAATGTTCAAACCATGACACAAAATCACTTATTGGATGCACAAGATTGGTTCAAAACCTTAATTGGACGAGAATAAGCCTAGGGAGGACGAAAATGACCTAAATGTTCAACCAATGACACAAAATCACTTATTGGATGCCCAAGATTGGTTAAAAACCCTAATTGGACGAGAATAAGCCTTGGGAGGAGGAAAATGACCTAAATGTTCAACGAATGACACAAATGTACTTATTGGATGCACAAGATTGGTTAAAAACCCTAATTGGACGAGAATAAGCCTTGGGAGGACGAAAATGACCTAAATGTTTAACCAATGACACAAAATCACTTATTGGATGCACAAGATTGGTTAAAAACCCTAATTGGAGGAGAATAAGCCTTGGGAGGACGAAAATGACCTAAATGTTCAACCAATGACACAAATGTACTTATTGGATGCACAAGATTGGTTAAAAACCCTAATTGGACGAGAATAAGCCTTGGGAGGACGAAAATGACCTAAATGTTCAACCAATGACACAAATGTACTTATTGGATGCACAGATTGGTTAAAAACCGTAATTGGACGAGCATAAGCCTTCGGAGGACGAAAATCACCAAAATGTTAAACCAATGACACAAATGTACTTATTGGATGCACAAGATTGGTTAAAAACCCTAATTGGACGAGAATAAGCCTTGGGAGGACGAAAATGACCTAAATGTTCAACCAATGACACAAATGTACTTATTGGATGCACAAGATTGGTTAAAAGCCCTAATTGGACGAGAATAAGCCTAGGGAGGACGAAAATGACCTAAATGTTCAGCCAATGACACAAAATCACTTATTTGATGCACAAGATTGGTTAAAAACCCTAATTGGAGGAGAATAAGCCTTGGGAGGACGAAAATGACCTAAATGTTCAACCAATGACACAAATGTACTTATTGGATGCACAAGATTGGTTAAAAACCCTAATTGGACGAGAATAAGCCTAGGGAGGACGAAAATGACCTAAATGTTCAACCAATGACACAAAATCACTTATTTGATGCACAAGATTGGTTAAAAACCCTAATTGGAGGAGCATAAGCTTAGGGAGGACGAAAATGATCTAAATGTTCAACCAATGACACAAAATCACTTATTGGATGCACAAGATTGGTTAAAAACTCTAATTGGAGGAGAATAAGCCTAGGGAGGACGAAAATGACCTAAATGTTCAACCAATGACGCAAATTTACTTATTGGATGCACAAGATTGGTTAAAAACCCTAATTGAGGGAGAATAAGCCTTGGGAGGACGAAAATGACCTAAATGTTCAACCAATGACACAAATGTACTTATTGGATGCACAAGATTGGTTAAAAACCCTAAATGGATGAGAATAAGCCTTGGGAGGACAAAATGACCTAAATGTTCAACCAATGACACAAATGTACTTATTGGATGCACAAGATTGGTTAAAAACCCTAATTGGACGAGAATAAGCTTTGGGAGGACGAAAATGACCTAAATGTTCAACCAATGACACAAAATCACTTATTGGAAGCACGAGATTGGTTAAAAACCCTAATTGGAGGAGAATAAACCTAGGGAGGACGAAAAAGACCTAAATGTTCAACCAATGACACAAATTTACTTATTGGATGCACAAGATTGGTTAAAAACCCTAATTGAGGGAGAATAAGCCTTGGGAGGACGAAAATGACTTAAATGTTCAACCAATGACACAAATGTACTTATTGGATGCACAAGATTGGTTAAAAACCCTAATTGAGGGAGAATAAGCCTTGGGAGGACGAAAATGACATAAATGTTCAACCAATGACACAAACGTACTTATTGGATGCACAAGATTGGTTAAAAACCCTAATTGGACGAGAATAAGCCTTGGCAGGACAAAATGACCTAAATGTTCAACCAATGACACAAATGTACTTATTGGATGCACAAGATTGGTTAAAAACCGTAATTGGACGAGAATAAGTTTTGGGAGGATGAAAATGACCTAAATGTTCAACCAATGACACAAAATCACTTATTGGATGCACGAGATTGGTTAAAAACCCTAATTGGAGGAGAATAAACCTAGGGAGGACGAAAATGACCTAAATGTTAAACCAATGACACATATTTACTTATTGGATGCACAAGATTGGTTAAAAACCCTAATTGAGGGAGAATAAGCCTTGGGAGGTAGAAAATCACCTAAATGTTCAACCAATGACACAAATGTACTTATTGGATGCACAAGATTGGTTAAAAACCCTAGTTGGACGAAAATAAGCCTTGGGAGGACGAAAATGACCTAAATGTTCAACTAATGACACAAATGTACTTATTGGATGCACAAGATTGGTTAAAAATCCTAATTGGACGAGAATAAGCCTTAGGAGGACGAAAATGACCTAAATGTTCAACCAATGACACAAAATTACTAATTGGATGCACAAGATTGGTTAAAAACCCTAATTGGACGAGAATAAGCCTTGGGAGGACAAAAATGACCTAAATGTTCAAACAATCACACAAAATCACTTATTGGATGCACAAGATTGGTTCAAAACCCTAAATTGATGAGAATAAGCCTAGGGAGGACGAAAATGACCTAAATGTTCAACCAATGACACATAATCACTTATTGGATGCACAAGATTGGTTAAAAGCCTTAATTGGACGAGAATAAGCCTAGGGAGGAAGAAAATGACCTAAATGTTCATCCAATGACATAAATGTACTTATTGGATGCACAAGATTGGTTAAAAACCCTAATTGGACGAGAATAAGCCTTGGGAGGATGAAAATGACATAAATGTTCAACCAATGACACAAAATCACTTATTGGATGCACGAGATTGGTTAAAAACCCTAATTGGAGGAGAATAAACCTAGGGAGGACGAAAATGACCTAAATGTTCAACCAATGACACAAATTTACTTATTGGATGCACAAGATTGGTTAAAAACCCTAATTGAGGGAGAATAAGCCTTGGGAGGACGAAAATGACCTAAATGTTCAACCAATGACACAAATGTACTTATTGGATGCACAAGATTGGTTAAAAACCCTAAATGGATGAGAATAAGCCTTGGGAGGACAAAATGACCTAAATGTTCAACCAATGACACAAATGTACTTATTGGATGCACAAGATTGGTTAAAAACCCTAATTGGACGAGAATAAGCTTTGGGAGGACGAAAATGACCTAAATGTTCAACCAATGACACAAATTTACTTATTGGATGCACAAGATTGGTTAAAAACCCTAATTGGACGAGAATAAGCCTTGGGAGGACGAAAATGACCTAAATGTTCAACCAACGACACAAAATCACTTATTGGATGCACAAGATTGGTTAAAAACACTAATTGGACGAGAATAAGCCTTGGGAGGACGAAAATGACCTAAATGTTCAACCAATGACACAAAATCACTTATTGGATGCACAAGATTGGTTAAAAACCCTAATTGGACGAGAATAAGCCTTGGGAAGACGAAAATGACCTACATGTTCAACCAATGACACAAATGTAGTTATTGGATGCACAAGATTGGTTAAAAACCCTAATTGGACGAGAATAAGCCTTGGGAGGACGAAAATGACCTAAATGTTCAACCAATGACACAAAATCACTTATTGGATGCACAAGATTGGTTAAAAACCCTAATTGGACGAGAATAAGTTTTAGGAGGACGAAAATGAACTAAATGTTCAACCAATGACACAAAATCACTTATTGGATGCACAAGATTGGTTAAAAACCCTAATTGGACGAGAATAAGCCTTGGGAGGACGAAAATGACCTAAATGTTCAACCAATGACACAAATGTACTTATTCGATGCACAAGAATTGTTAAAAATCCTAATTGGACGAGAATAAGCCTTAGGAGGACGAAAACGACCTAAATGTTCAACCAATGACACAAAATCACTAATTGGATGCACAAGATTGGATAAAAACCCTAATTGGACGAGAATAAGCCTTGGGAGGACAAAAATGACCTAAATGATCAAACAATGACACCAAATCACTTATTGGATGCACAAGATTGGTTCAAAACCCTAATTGGACGAGATTAAGCCTAGGGAGGACAAAAATGACCTAAATGTTCAACCAATGACACAAATGTACTTATTGGATGCACAAGATTGGTTAAAAACCCTAATTGAGGGAGAATAAGCCTTGGGAGGACGAAAATGACCTAAATGTTCAACCAATGACACAAATGTACTTATTGGATGCACAAGATTGGTTAAAAATCCTAATTGGACGAGAATAAGCCTTAGGAGGACGAAAACGACCTAAATGTTCAACCAATGACACAAAATCACTAATTGGATGCACAAGATTGGTTAAAAACCCTAATTGGACGAGAATAAGCCTTGGGAGGACAAAAATGACCTAAATGTTCAAACAATGACACAAAATCACTTATTGGATGCACAAGATTGGTTCAAAACCCTAAATTGACGAGAATAAGCCTAGGGAGGACGAAAATGACCTAAATGTTCAACCAATTACACATAATCACTTATTGCATGCACAAGATTGGTTAAAACCCCTAATTGGACGAGAATAAGCCTGGGGAGGACGAAAATGACCTAAATGTTCATCCAATGACATAAATGTACTTATTGGATGCACAAGATTGGTTAAAAACCCTAATTGGACGAGAAAAAGCCCTTGGGAGGACGAAAATGACCTAAATGTTCACCCAATGACACAAATGTACGTATTGGATGCACAAGATTGGTTAAAAACCCTAATTGGACGAGAATAAGCCTTGGGAGGATGAAAATGACATAAATGTTCAACCAATGACACAAAATCACTTATTGGATGCACGAGATTGGTTAAAAACCCTAATTGGAGGAGAATAAACCTAGGGAGGACGAAAATGACCTAAATGTTCAACCAATGACACAAATTTACTTATTGGATGCACAAGATTGGTTAAAAACCCTAATTGAGGGAGAATAAGCCTTGGGAGGACGAAAATGACCTAAATGTTCAACCAATGACACAAATGTACTTATTGGATGCACAAGATTGGTTAAAAACAATAATTGAGGGAGAATAAGCCTTGGGAGGACGAAAATGACCTAAATGTTCAACCAATGACACAAATGTACTTATTGGATGCACAAGATTGGTTAAAAACCCTAATTGGACGAGAATAAGCCTTGGGAGGACAAAATGACCTAAATGTTCAACCAATGACACAAATGTACTTATTGGATGCACAAGATTGGTTAAAAACCCTAAATGGACGAGAATAAGCCTTGGGAGGACGAAAATGACCTAAATGTTCAAACAATGACACAAATGTACTTATTGGATGCAAAAGATTGGTTAAAACCCTAATTGGACGAGAATAAGCCTTGGGAGGACGAAAATGACCTAAATGTTCAACCAATGACACAAATGTACTTATTGGATGCACAAGATTGGTTAAAAACCCTAATTGGACGAGAATAAGCATTGGGAGCACGAAAATGACCTAAATGTTCAACCAATGACACAAAATCACTTATTGGATGCACAAGATTGGTTAAAACCCCTAATTGGACGAGAATAAGCCTTGGGAGGACGAAAATGACCTAAATGTTCAACCAATGACACAAATGTACTTATTCGATGCACAAGAATTGTTAAAAATCCTAATTGGACGAGAATAAGCCTTAGGAGGACGAAAACGACCTAAATGTTCAACCAATGACACAAAATCACTAATTGGATGCACAAGATTGGTTAAAAACCCTAATTGGACGAGAATAAGCCTTGGTAGGACAAAAATGACCTAAATGTTCAAACAATGACACCAAATCACTTATTGGATGCACAAGATTGGTTCAAAACCCTAATTGGACGAGATTAAGCCTAGGGAGGACAAAAATGACCTAAATGTTCAACCAATGACACAAATGTACTTATTGGATGCACAAGATTGGTTAAAAACCCTAATTGAGGGAGAATAAGCCTTGGGAGGACGAAAATGACCTAAATGTTCAACCAATGACACAAATGTACTTATTGGATGCACAAGATTGGTTAAAAACCCTAATTGGACGAGAATAAGCCTTGGGAGGACGAAAATGACCTAAATGTTCAACCAACGGCACAAAATCACTTATTGGAAGCACAAGATTGGTTAAAAACTCTAATTGAACAAGAATAAGCCTTTGGAGGACGAAAATAACCTAAATGTTCAACCAATGACACAAATGTACTTATTGGATGCACAAGATTGGTTAAAAACCCTAATTGGACGAGAATAAGCCTTGGGAGGACGAAAATGACCTAAATGTTCAACCAATGACACAAATGTACTTATTGGATGCACAAGATTGGTTAAAAACCCTAATTGGACGAGAATAAGCCTTAGGAGGACGAAAATGACCTAAATGTTCAACAAATGACACAAAATCACTTATTGGATGCACAAGATTGGTTAAAAACACTAATTGGACGAGAATAAGCCTTGGGAGGACGAAAATGACCTAAATGTTCAACCAATGACACAAAATCACTTATTGGATGCACAAGATTGGTTAAAACCCCTAATTGGACGAGAATAAGCCTTGGGAGGACGAAAATGACCTAAATGTTCAAACAATGACACAAATGTACTTATTGGATGCACAAGATTGGTTAAAAACCCTAATTGGACGAGAATAAGCCTTGGGAGGACAAAATGACCTAAATGTTCAACCAATGACACAAATGTACTTATTGGATGCACAAGATTGGTTAAAAACTCTAATTGGACGAGAATAAGCTTTGGGAGGACGAAAATGACCTAAATGTTCAACCAATGACACAAAATCACTAATTGGATACACGAGATTGGTTAAAAACCCTAATTGGAGGAGAATAAACCTAGGGAGGACGAAAATGACCTAAATGTTCAACCAATGACACAAATTTACTTATTGGATGCACAAGATTGGTTAAAAACCCTAATTGAGGGAGAATAAGCCTTGGGAGGTAGAAAATCACCTAAATGTTCATCCAATGACACAAATGTACTTATTGGATGCACAAGATTGGTTAAAAACCCTAGTTGGACGAAAATAAGCCTTGGGAGGACGAAAATGACCTAAATGTTCAACTAATGACACAAATGTACTTATTGGATGCACAAGATTGGTTAAAAATCCTAATTGGACGAGAATAAGCCTTAGGAGGACGAAAATGACCTAAATGTTCAACCAATGACACAAAATTACTAATTGGATGCACAAGATTGGTTAAAAACCCTAATTGGACGAGAATAAGCATTGGGAGGACAAAAATGACCTAAATGTTCAAACAATGACACAAAATCACTTATTGGATGCACAAGATTGGTTCAAAACCCTAAATTGACGAGAATAAGCCTAAGGAGGACAAAAATGACCTAAATGTTCAACCAATGACACATAATCACTTATTGGATGCACATGATTGGTTAAAACCCCTAATTGGACGAGAATAAGCCTTGGGAGGACGAAAATGACCTAAATGTTCATCCAATGACAAAAATGTACTTATGGGATGCACAAGATTGGTTAAAAACCCTAATTGGACGAGAATAAGCCTTGGTAGGACGAAAATGACCTTAATGTTCAACCAATGACACAAAATCACTTATTGGATGCACAAGATCGGTTAAAAACCCTAATTGGACGAGAATACGCCTAGGGAGGACGAAAATGACCTAAATGTTCAACCAATGACACAAATGTACATATTGGATGCACAAGATTGGTTAAAAAGCCTAATTGGACGAGAATAAGCCTAGGGAGGACGAAAATGACCTAAATGTTCAAACAATGACACAAAATCACTTATTGGATGCACAACATTGGTTCAAAACCCTAATTGGACGAGAATAAGCCTAGGGAGGCCGAAAATGACCTAAATGTTCAACCAATGACACAAATGTAGTTATTGGATGCACAAGATTGGTTAAAAACCCTAATTGAAGGAGAATAAGCCTTGGGAGGACGAAAATGACCAAAATGTTCAACCAATGACACAAATGTACTTATTGGATGCACAAGATTGGTTAAAAATCCTAATTGGACGAGAATAAGCCTTAGAAGGACGCAAATGACCTAAATGTTCAACCAATGACACAAAATCACTTATTGGATGCACAAGATTGGTTCAAAACCCTAATTGGACGAGAATAAGCGCCTTGGGAGGACGAAAATGACCTAAATGTTCAACCAATGACCCAAAATCACTTATTGGATGCACAAGATTGGTTAAAAACCCTAATTGGACGAGAATAAGCCTAAGGAGGACGAAAATGACCTAAATGTTCAACCAATGACACAAAATCACTTATTGGATGCACAAGATTGGTTAAAAACCCTAATTGGACGAGAATAAGCCTAGGGAGGACGAAAATGACCTAAATGATCAACCAATGACACAAATGTACTTATTGGATGCACAAGATTGGTTAAAAACCCTAATTGGACGAGAATAAGCATAGGGAGGACGAAAATGACCTAAATGTTCAACCAATGACACAAAATCACTTATTGGATGCACAAGATTGGTTAAAAACCCTAATTGGACGAGAATAAGCCTAGGGAGGACGAAAATGACCTAAATGTTCAACCAATGACACAAATGTACTTATTGGATGCACAAGATTGGTTTAAAACACTAATTGGACGAGAATAAGCATACGGAGGACGAAAATGACCTAAATGTTCAACCAATGACACAAAATCACTTATTGGATGCGCATGATTGGTTAAAAACCCTAATTGGACGAGAATAAGCCTAGGGAGGACGAAAATGACCTAAATGTATAACCAATGACACAAAATCACTTATTGGATGCACAAGATTGGTTAAAAACCCTAATTGGACGAGAATAAGCCTAGGGAGGACGAAAATGACCTAAATGTTCAACCAATGACACAAAATCACTTATTGGATGCACAAGATTGGTTATAACCCAAATTGGGTTAGAATAAGCCTTGGGAGGACGTAAATGACATAAATGTTAAACCAATGACACAAACGCACTTATTGGATGCACAAGATTGGTTAAAAACCCTAATTGGACGAGAATAAGCCTTGGGAGGACGAAAATGACCTAAATGTTCAACCAATGACACAAATGTACTTATTGGATGCACAAGATTGGTTAAAAACCCTAATTGGACGAGAATAAGCCTTGGGAGGAAGAAAATGACCTAAATGTTCAACCAATGACACAAAATCACTTATTGGATGTACAAGATTGGTTAAAAACCCTAATTGGACGAGAATTAGCCTTGGGAGGACGAAAATGACCTAAATGTTCAACCAATGACACAAAATCACTTATTGGAGGCAAAAGATTGGTTAAAAACCCTAATTGGACGAGAATAAGCCTTGGGAGGACGAAAATGACCTAAATGTTCAACCAATGACACAAATGTACTTATTGGATGCACAAGATTGGTTAAAAACCCTAATTGGACGAGAATAAGCCTTGGGAGGACGAAAATGACCTAAATGTTCAACCAACGACACAAATGTACTTATTCAATGCACAAGATTGGTTAAAAACCCTAATTGGACGAGAATAAGCCTTGGGAGGACAAAAATGACCTAAATGTTCAACCAACGACACAAAATCACTTATTGGATGCACGAGATTAATTAAAAACCCTAATTGGACGAGAATAAGCCTTGGGAGGACGAAAATGACCTAAATGTTCAACCAATGACACAAATGTACTTATTGGATGCACAAGATTGGTTAAAAACCCTAATTGGACGAGAATAAGCCTTGGGAGGACGAAAATGACCTAAATGTTCAACCAATGACACAAATGTACTTATTGGATGCACAAGATTGGTTAAAAACCCTAATTGGACGAGAATAAGCCGTGGGAGGACGAAAATGACTTAAATAATCAACAAATGACACAAATGTACTTATTGGATCCACAAGATTGGTTAAAAACCCTAATTGGACGAGAATAAGCCTTGGGAGGACGAAAATGACCTAAATGTTCAATCAGTGACACAAATGTACTTATTGGATGCACAAGATTGGTTAAAAACCCTAATTGGACGAGAATAAGCCTTGGGAGGACGAAAATGACCTAAATGTTCAACCAATGACACAAATATACTTATTGGATTCTTAAGATTGGTTAAAAACCCTAATTGGACGAGAATAAGCCTTGGGAGGACGAAAATGACCTAAATGTTCAACCAATGACACAAATGTACTTATTGGATGCACAAGATTGGTTAAAAACCCTAATTGGACGAGAATAAGCCTTGGGAGGACGAAAATGACCTAAATGTTCAAACAACGACACAAATGTACTTATTGGATGCACAACATTAGTTAAAAACCCTAATTGGACGAGAATAAGCCTTGGGAGGACGAAAATGACCTAAATGTTCAACCAATGACACAAATGTACTTATTGGATGCACAAGATTGGTTAAAAACCCTAATTGGACGAGAATAAGCTTGGGGAGGACGAAAATGACCTAAATGTTCAACCAATGACACAAAATCACTTATTGGATGCACAAGATTGGTTAAAAACCCTAATTGGACGAGAATAAGCCTAGGGAGGACGAAAATGACCTAAATGTTCAACCAATGACACAAAATCGATTATTGGATGCACAAGATTGGTTAAAAACCCTAATTGGACGAGAATAAGCCTAGGGAGGACGAAAATGACCTAAATGTTCAACCAATGACACAAATGTACTTATTGGATGCACAAGATTGGTTAAGACCCTAATTGGACGAGAATAAGCCTAGGGAGGACAAAAATGACCTAAATGTTCAACCAATGACACAAAATCACTTATTGGATGCACAAGATTGGTTAAAAACCCTAATTGGACGAGAATAAGCCTAGGGAGGACGAAAATGACCTAAATGTTCAACCAATGACACAAAATCACTTATTGGATGCACAAGATTGGTTAAAAACCCTGATTGGGCGAGAATAAGCCTTGGGAGGACGAAAATGACCTAAATGTTCAACCAATGACGCAAATGTACTTATTGGATGCACAAGATTGATCAAAAACCCTAATTGGACGAGAATAAGCCTTGGGAGGACGAAAATGACCTAAATGTTCAACCAATGACACAAAATCACTTATTGGATGCACAAGATTGGTTAAAAACCCTAATTGGACGAGAATAAGCCTTGGGAGGACGAAAATGACCTAAATGTTCAACCAATGACACAAAATCAATTATTGTTTACACAAGATTGGTTAAAAACCCTAATTGGACGAGAATAAGCCTTTGGAGGACGAAAATGACCTAAATGTTCAACCAATGACACAAAATCACTTATTGGATGCACAAGATTGGTTAAAAACCCTAATTGGACGAGAATAAGCCTTGGGAGGACGAAAATGACCTAAATGTTCTACCAATCACACAAATGTACTTATTGGATGCACAAGATTGGTTAAAAACCCTAATTGGACGAGAATAAGCCTAGGGAGGACGAAAATGACTGAAATGTTCAACCAATGACACAAATGTACTTATTGGATGCACAAGAGTTGTTAAAAACCTTAATTGGACGAGAATAACTCTAGGGAGGATGAAAATGACCTAAATGTTCACTTAATGACACAAAATCACTTATTGGACGCACAAGATTGGTTAAAAACCCTAATTGGACGAGAATAAGCCTTGGGAGGACGAAAATGACCTAAATGTTCAACCAATGACACAAATGTACTTATTGGATGCACAAGATTGGTTAAAAACCCTAATTGGACGAGAATAAGCCTAGGGAGGACGAAAATAACCTAAATGTTCAACCAATGACACAAAATCACTTATTGGATGCACAAGATTGGTTGAAAACCCTAATTGGACGAGAATAATCCTTGGGAGGACGAAAATGATCTAAATGTTCAACCAATGACACAAATGTACTTATTGGATGCACAAAATTGGTTAAAAACCCTAATTGGACGAGAATAAGCCTTGGGAGGACGGAAATGACCTAAATGTTCAACCAATGAAACAAAATCACTTATTGGATGCACAAGATTGGTTAAAAACCCTAATTGGATGAGAATAAGCCTCGGGACGACGAAAATGACCTAAATGTTCAACCAATGACATAAAATCACTTATTGGATGCACAAGATTGGGTAAAAACCCTAATTGGACGAGAATAAGCCTAGGGAGGACGAAAATGATCTAAATTTTCAACCAATGAGACACATGTACTTATTGGATGCACAAGATTGGTTAAAAACCCTAATTGCACGAGAATAAGCCTAGGGAGGACAAAAATGACCTAAATGTTCAACCAATGACACAAAATCACTTATTGGATGCACAAGATTGGTTAAAAACCCTAATTGGACGAGAATAAGCCTAGGGAGGACGAAAATGACCTAAATGTTCAACCAATGACACAAATGTACTTATTTGATGCAAAAGATTGGTTAAAAACCCTAATTTGACGAGAATAAGCCAAGGGAGGACGAAAATGACCTAAATGTTCAACCAATGACACAAAATCATTTATTGGATGCACAAGATTGGTTAAAAACCCTAATTGGACGAGAATAAGCCTTGGGAGGACGAAAATGACCTAAATGTTCAACCAATGACGCAAATGTACTTATTGGATGCACAAGATTGGTTAAAAACCCTAATTGGACGAGAATAAGCCTTGGGAGGACGAAAAATGACCTAAATGTTCAACCAAAGACCTCAAATCAATTATTGGATGCACAAGATTGGTTAAAAACCCAAATTGGAGGAGAATAAGCCTAGGGAGGACGAAAAATGACCTAAATGTTCAACCAATGACACAAAATCACTTATTGGATGCACAAGATTTTTTAAAAACCCTAATTGGACGAGAATAAGCCTTGGGAGGACGAAAATGACCTAAATGTTAAAAAATGACACAAATGTACGTATTGGATGCACAAGATTAGTTAAAAACCCTAATTGGACGAGAATAAGCCTTGGGAAGACGAAAATGACCTAAATGTTCAACGAATGACACAAATGTACTTATTGGATGCACAAGATTGGTTAAAAACTCTAATTGCAAGAGAATAAGCCTTGGGAGGACGAAAAATGACCTAAATGTTCAAACAATGACACAAAATCACTTATTGGATGAACAAGTCTGGTTAAAAACCCTAATTGGACGAGAATAACTCTAGAGAGGACGAAAATGACGTAAATGTTCAACCAATGACACAAAATCACTTATTGGATGCACAAGGTTGGTTAAAAACCGTAATTGGAGGAGAATAAGCCTAGGGAGGACGAAAATGACCTAAATGTTCAACCAAAGACCTCAAATCAATTATTGGATGCACAAGATTGGTTAAAAACCCTAATTGGAGGAGAATAAGCCTAGGGAGGACGAAAAATGACCTAAATGTTCAACCAATGACACAAAACCACTTATTGGATGCACAAGATTGTTTAAAAACCCTAATTGGACGAGAATAAGCCTTGGGAGGACGAAAATGACCTAAATGTTCAACCAATGACACAAATGTACGTATTGGATGCACAAGATTGGTTAAAAACCCTAATTGGACGAGAATAAGCCTTGGGAGGACGAAAATGACCTAAATGTTCAACCAATGACGCAAATGTATTTATTTGATGCACAAGATTGGTTAAAAACCCTAATTGGACGAAAATAAGCCTTGGGAGGACGAAAATGACCTAAATGTTCAACCAATGACGCAAATGTACTTATTCGATGCACAAGATTGGTTAAAAAACCTAATTGGACGAAAATAAGCCTTGGGAGGACGAAAATGACCTAAATGTTCAACCAATCACACAAAATCACTAATTCGATGCACAAGATTGGTTAAAAACCCTAATTGGACGAGAATAAGCCTTGGGAGGACGAAAATGACCTAAATGTTCAACCAATGACACAAAATCACTAATTGGATGCACAAGATTGGTTAAAAACCCTAATTGGACGAGAATAAGCCTAGGGAGGACGAAAATGACCTAAATGTTCAACCAATGACACAAATAAACTTATTGGATGCACAAGATTGGTTAAAAACCCTAATTGGACGAGAATAAGCCTAAGGAGGACGAAAATGACCTAAATGTTCAACCAATGACACAAAATCACTTATTGGATGCACAAGATTGGTTAAAAACCCTAATTGGACGAGAATAAGCCTAGGGAGTACAAAAATGACCTAAATGTTCAACCAATGACACAAAATCACTTATTGGATGCACAAGATTGGTTAAAAACCCTAATTGGACGAGAATAAGCCTAGGGAGGACGAAAATGACCTAAATGTTCAACCAATGACACAAATGTACTAGTTGGATGCACAAGATTGGTTAAAAACCCTAATTGGACGAGAATAAGCCTTGGGAGGACGAAAATGACCTAAATGTTCAACCAATGACACAAATGTACTTATTGGATGCACAAGATTGGTTAAAAACCCTAATTGGACGAGAATAAGCCTTGGGAGGACGAAAATGACCTAAATGTTCAACCAATGACACAAATGTAATTATTGGATGCACAAGATTGGTTAAAAACCCTAATTGGACGAGAGTAAGCCTTGGGAGGACGAAAATGACCTAAATGTTCAACCAATGACAAAAATGTACTTATTGGATGCACAAGATTGGTTAAAAACCCTAATTGGACGAGAAAAAGCCTTGGGAGGACGAAAATGACCTAAATGTCCAACCAATGACACAAATGTACTTATTGGATGCACAAGATTGGTTAAAAACCCTAATTGGACGAGAATAAGCCTTGGGAGGACGAAAATGACCTAAATGTTCAACCAATGACACAAATGTACTTATTGGATGCACAAGATTGGTTAAAAACCCTAATTGGACGAGAATAAGCCTTGGGAGGACGAAAATGACCTAAATGTTCAACCAACGACACAAATGTACTTATTCAATGCACAAGATTGGTTAAAAACCCTAATTGGACGAGAATAAGCCTTGGGAGGACAAAAATGACCTAAATGTTCAACCAACGACACAAAATCACTTATTGGATGCACGAGATTAATTAAAAACCCTAATTGGACGAGAATAAGCCTTGGGAGGACGAAAATGACCTAAATGTTCAACCAATGACACAAATGTACTTATTGGATGCACAAGATTGGTTAAAAACCCTAATTGGACGAGAATAAGCCTTGGGAGGACGAAAATGACCTAAATGTTCAACCAATGACACAAATGTACTTATTGGATGCACAAGATTGGTTAAAAACCCTAATTGGACGAGAATAAGCCTAGGGAGGACCAAAATGACCTAAATAATCAACCAATGACACAAAATCACTTATTAGATGCACAAGATTGGTTAAAAACCCTAATTGGACGAGAATAAGCCTTGGGAGGACGAAAATGACATAAATGTTCAACCAATGACACAAAATCACTTATTGGATGCACAAGATTGGTTAAAAACCCTAATTGGACGAGAATAAGTCTTGGGAGGACGAAAATGACCTAAATGTTCAACCAATGACACAAATGTACTTATTGGATGCACAAGATTGGTTAAAAACCCTAATTGGACGAGAATAAGCCTAAGGAGGATGAAAATGACCTAACTGTTCAACCAATGACACAAATGTACTTATTGGATGGACAAGATTGGTTAAAAACCCTAATTGGACGAGAATAAGCCTTAGGAGGACGAAAATGACATAAATGTTCGACCAATGACACAAATGTACTTATTGGATGCACAAGATTGGTTAAAAACCCTAATTGGACGAGAATAAGCCTAGGGAGGACGAAAATGACCTAAATGTTCTACCAATGACACAAAATCACTTATTGGATGCACAAGATTGGTTAAAAACCCTAATTGGACGAGAATAAGTCTTGGGAGGACGAAAATGACCTAAATGTTCAACCAATGACACAAATGTACTTATTGGATGCACAAGATTGGTTAAAAACCCTAATTGGACGAGAATAAGACTTGGGAGGACGAAAATGACCTAAATGTTCAACCAATGGCACAAAATCATTTATTACATGCACAAGATTGGTTAAAAACCCTAATTGGACGAGAATAAGCCTAGGGAACACGAAAATGACCTAAATGTTCAACCAATGACACAAAATCACTTATTGGATGCACAAGATTGGTTAAAAACCCTAATTGGACGAGAATAAGCCTAGGGAGGACGAAAATGACCTAAATGTTCAACCAATGACACAAATGTACTTATTGGATGCACAAGATTGGTTAAAAACCCTAATTGGACGAGAATAAGCCTAGGGAGGACGAAAATGACCTAAATGTTATACGAATGACACAAATGTACTTATTGGATGCACAAGATTGGTTAAAAACCCTAATTGGACGAGAATAAGCCTAGGGAGGACGAAAATGACCTAAATGTTCAACCAATGACACAAAATCACTTATTGGATGCACAAGATTGGTTAAAAACCCTACTTGGACGAGAATAAGCATAGGGAGGACGAAAATAAACTAAATGTTCAACCAATGACACAAATGTACTTATTGGATGCACAAGATTGGTTAAAAACCCTAATTGGACGAGAATAAGCCTAGGGAGGACGAAAATGACCTAAATGTTCAACCAATTACACAAAATCACTTATTGGATGCACAAGATTGGTTAAAAACCCTAGTTGGACGAGAATAAGCCTTGGGAGGACAAAAATGACCTAAATGTTCAAACCATGACACAAAATCACTTATTGGATGCACAAGATTGGTTCAAAACCTTAATTGGACGAGAATAAGCCTAGGGAGGACGAAAATGACCTAAATGTTCAACCAATGACACAAAATCACTTATTGGATGCCCAAGATTGGTTAAAAACCCTAATTGGACGAGAATAAGCCTTGGGAGGACGAAAATGACATAAATGTTCAACGAATGACACAAATGTACTTATTGGATGCACAAGATTGGTTAAAAACCCTAATTGGACGAGAATAAGCCTAGGGAGGACGAAAATGACCTAAATGTTCAACCAATGACACAAATGTACTTATTGGATGCACAAGATTGGTTGAAAACCCTAATTGGACGAGAATAAGCCTTGGGAGGACGAAAATGACCTAAATGTTAAATGTATGGCACAAAATCACTTATTGGATGCACAAGATTGGTTAAAAACCCTAATTGGACGAGAATATGCCTTGGGAGGAAGAAAATGACCTAAATGTTCAACCAATGGCACAAAATCACTTATTGGATGCACAAGATTGGTCAAAATCCCTAATTGGACGAGAATAAGACTTGGGAGGACGCAAATGACCTAAATAATCAACCAATGACACAAAATAACTTATTGGATGCACAAGATTGGTTAAAAACCCTAATTGGACGAGAATAAGCCTTGGGAGGACGAAAATGACCTAAATGTTCAACCAATGACACAAATGTACTTATTGGATGCACAAGATTGGTTAAAAACCCTAATTGGACGAGAATAAGCCTAGGGAAGACGAAAATGACCTAAATGTTCAACCAATGACACAAAAGCACTTATTGGATGCACAAGATTGGTTAAAAACCCTAATTGGACGAGAATAAGCCTTGGGAGGACGAAAATGACCTAAATGTTCAACCAATGACACAAAATCACGTATTGGATGCACAAGATTGGTTAAAAACCCTAATTGGAGGAGAATAAGCCTAGGGAGGACGAAAAATGACCTAAATGTTCAACCAATGACACAAAATCACTTATTGGATGCACAAGATTGTTTAAAAACCCTAATTGGACGAGAATAAGCCTTGGGAGGACGAAAATGACCTAAATGTTCAACCAATGACACAAATGTACGTATTGGATGCACAAGATTGGTTAAAAACCCTAATTGGACGAGAATAAGCCTTGGGAGGACGAAAATGACCTAAATGTTCAACCAATGACACAAAGTACTTATTGGATGCACAAGATTGGTTAAAAATCCTAATTGGACGAGAATAAGCCTAGGGAGGACGAAAATGACCTAAATGTTCAACCAATGACACAAAATCACTTATTGGATGAACAAGATTGGTTAAAAACCCTAATTGGACGAGAATAAGCCTAGGGAGGAAGAAAATTACCTAAATGTTCAACCAATGACACAAAATCACATATTGGATGCACAAGATTGGTTAAAAACCCTAATTGGAGGAGAATAAGCCTAGGGAGGACGAAAATGACCTAAATGTTCAACCAATGACACAAAATCAATTATTGGATGCACAAGATTGGTTAAAAACCCTAATTGGACGAGAATAAGCCTTGGGAGGACGAAAATGACCTAAATGTTCAACCAATGACACAAATGTACTTATTGGATGCACAAGATTGGTTAAAAACCCTAATTGGACGAGAATAAGCCTTGGGAGGACGAAAATGACCTAAATGTTCAACCAATGACACAAATGTACTTATTGGATGCACAAGATTGGTTTAAAACACTAATTAAACGAGAATAAGCCTTCGGAGGACGAAAATGACCTAAATGTTCAACCAATGACACAAATGTACTTATTGGATGCACAATATTGGTTAAAAACTCTAATTGGACGAGAATAAGCCTTGGGAGGACGAAAATGACCTAAATGTTCAACCAATGACACAAATGTACTTATTCGATGCACAAGAATAGTTAAAAACCCTAATTGGACGAGAATAAGCCTTGGGAGGACGAAAATGACCTAAATGTTCAACCAATGACACAAATGTACTTATTGGATGCACAAGATTGGTTAAAAACCCTAATTGGACGAGAATAAGCCTTGGGAGGAAGAAAATGGCCTAAATGTTCAACCAATCACATAAATGTACTTATTGGATGCACAAGATTGGTTAAAAACCCTAATTGGACGAGAATAAGCCTTGGGAGGACAAAGTGACCTAAATGTTCAACCAATGACACAAATGTACTTATTGGATGCGCAAGATTAGTTAAAAACCCTAATTGGACGAGAATAAGCCTTGGGAGGACGAAAATGACCTAAATGTTCAACCAATGACACAAATGTACTTATTGGATGCACAAGATTGGTTAAAAACCCTAATTGGACGAGAATAAGCCTTTGGAGGACGAAAATGACCTAAATGTTCAACAAACGACACAAAATCACTTATTGGATGCACAAAATTGGTTAAAAACCCTAATTGGACGAGAATAAGCTTTGGGAGGACGAAAATGACCTAAATGTTCAACCAATGACACAAATGTACTAATGGGATGCACAAGATTGGTTAAAAACCCTAATTGGACGAGAATAAGCCTTGGGAGGACGAAAATGACCTAAATGTTCAACCAATGACACAAATGTACTTATTGGATGCACAAGATTGGTTAAAAACCCTAATTGGACGAGAATAAGCCTTGGGAGGACGAAAATGACCTAAATGTTCAACCAATGACACAAATGTAATTATTGGATGCACAAGATTGGTTAAAAACCCTAATTGGACGAGAGTAAGCCTTGGGAGGACGAAAATGACCTAAATGTTCAACCAATGACAAAAATGTACTTATTGGATGCACAAGATTGGTTAAAAACCCTAATTGGACGAGAAAAAGCCTTGGGAGGACGAAAATGACCTAAATGTCCAACCAATGACACAAATGTACTTATTGGATGCACAAGATTGGTTAAAAACCCTAATTGGACGAGAATAAGCCTTGGGAGGACGAAAATGACCTAAATGTTCAACCAATGACACAAATGTACTTATTGGATGCACAAGATTGGTTAAAAACCCTAATTGGACGAGAATAAGCCTTGGGAGGACGAAAATGACCTAAATGTTCAACCAATGACACAAATGTACTTATTGGATGCACAAGATTGGTTAAAAACCCTAATTGGACGAGAATAAGCCTTGGGAGGACGTAAATGACCTAAATGTTCAATGTATGGCACAAAATCACTTATTGGATGCACAAGATTGGTTAAAAACCCTAATTGGACGAGAATAAGCCTTGGGAGGACGAAAATGACCTAAATGTTCAACCAATGACACAAATGTACTTATTGGATGCACAAGATTGGTTAAAAACCCTAATTGGACGAGAATAAGCCATGGGAGGACGAAAATAACCTAAATGTTCAACCAATGACACAAAATCTACTTATTGGATTCACTAGATTGGTTAAAAACCCTAATTGGACGAGAATAAGCCTTGGGAGGACGAAAATGACCTAAATGTTCAACCAATGACACAAATGTACTTATTGGATGCACAAGATTGGTTAAAAACCCTAATTGGACGAGAATAAGCCTTGGGAGGACGAAATATGACCTAAATGTTCAACAATTGACACAAATGTACTTATTGGATGCACAAGATTGGTTAAAAACCCTAATTGGACGAGAATAAGCCTTGGGAGGACGAAAATGACCTAAATGTTCAACCAATGACACAAATGTACTTATTGGATGCACAAGATTGGTTAAAAACCCTAATTGGACGAGAATAAGCCATGGGAGGACGAAAATGACTTAAATGTTCAACCAACGACACAAATGTACTTATTGGATGCACGAGATTAATTAAAAACCCTAATTGGACGAGAATAAGCCTTGGGAGGACGAAAATGACCTAAATGTTCAACCACTGACACAAAATCACTTATTGGATGCACAAGATTGGTTAAAAACCCTAATTGGACGAGAATAAGCCTTGGGAGGACGAAAATGACCTAAATGTTCAACCAATGACACAAATGTACTTATTGGATGCACAAGATTGGTTAAAAACCCTAATTGGACGAGAATAAGCCTTAGGAAGACGAAAATGACCTAAATGTTCAACCAATGACACAAATGTACTTATTGGATGCACAAGATTGGTTAAAAACCCTAATTGGACGAGAATAAGCCTTGGGAGGACGAAAATGACCTAAATGTTCAACCAATGACACAAAAGCACTTGTTGGATGCACAAGATTGGTTAAAAACCCTAATTGGACGAGAATAAGCCTTGGGAGGACGAAAATGACCTAAATGTTCAACCAATGACACAAATGTACTTATTGGATGCACAAGATTGGTTAAAAACCCTAATTGGACGAGAATAAGCCTTGGGAGGACAAAAATGATCTAAATGTTCAACCATCGACACAAAATCACTTATTGAATGCACGAGATTAATTAAAAACCCTAATTGGACGAGAATAAGCCTTGGGAGGACGAAAATGACCTAAATGTTCAACCAATGACACAAATGTACTTATTGGATGCACAAGATTGGTTAAAAACCCTAATTGGACGAGAATAAGCCTTGGGAGGACGAAAATGACCTAAATGTTCAACCAATGACAGAAAATCACTTATTGGATTCACAAGATTGGTTAAAAACCCTAATTGGACGAGAATAAGCCTTGGGAGGACGAAAATGACCTAAATGTTCAACCAATGACACAAATGTACTTATTGGATGCACAAGATTGGTTAAAAACCCTAATTGGACGAGAATAAGCCTTGGGAGGACGAAAATGACCTAAATGTTCAACCAATGACACAAATGTACTTATTGGATGCACAAGATTGGTTAAAAACCCTAATTGGACGAGAATAAGCCTTGGGAGGACGAAAATGACCTAAATGTTCAACCAACAACACAAAATTACTTATTGGATGCACAAGATTGGTTAAAAACCCTAATTGGACGAGAATAAGCCTTGGGAGGACGAAAATGACCTAAATGTTCAACCAATGACACAAATGTACTTATTGGATGCACAAGATTGGTTAAAAACCCTAATTGGACGAGAATAAGCATTGGGAGAACGAAAATGACCTAAATGTTCAACCAATGACACAACTGTACTTATTGGATGCACAAGATTGGTTAAAAACCCTAATTGGACGAGAATAAGCCTTGGGTGGACGAAAATGACCTAAATGTTCAACCAATGACACAAATGTACTTATTGGATGCACAAGATTGGTTAAAAACCATAATTGGACAAGAATAAGCCTTGGGAAATCGAAAATGACCTAAATGTTCAACCAATGACACAAAATCACTAATTGGATGCACAAGATTGGTTAAAAACCCTAATTGGACGAGAATAAGCCTTGGGAGGACGAAAATGACCTAAATGTTCAACCAATGACACAAATGCACTTATTGGATGCACAAGATTGGTTAAAAACCCTAATTGGAGGAGAATAAGCCTTGGGAGGACGAAAATGACCTAAATGTTCAACCAATGACACAAATGTACTTATTGGATGCACAAGATTGGTTAAAAACCCTAATTGGACGAAAATAAGCCTTGGGAGGACGAAAATGACCTAAATGTTCAACCAATGACACAAATGTACTTATTCGATGCACAAGATTGGTTAAAAACTCTAATTGCACGAGAATAAGCCCTTGGAGGACGAAAAATGACCTAAATGTTCAAACAATGACACAAAATCACTTATTGGATGAACAAGATTAGTTAAAAACCCTAATTGGACGAGAATAAGCATAGGGAGGACGAAAATGACCTAAATGTTCAACCAATGACACAAAATCACTTATTGGATGCACAAGATTGGTTAAAAACCCTAATTGGAGGAGAATAAGCCTAGGGAGGACGAAAATGACCTAAATGTTCAACCAATGACACAAAATCAATTATTGGATGCACAAGATTGGTTAAAAACCCTAATTGGAGGAGAATAAGCCTAGGGAGGACGAAAAATGACCTAAATGTTCAACCAATGACACAAAATCACTTATTGGATGCACAAGATTGTTTAAAAACCCTAATTGGACGAGAATAAGCCTTGGGAGGACGAAAATGACCTAAATGTTCAACAAATGACACAAATGTACGTATTGGATGCACAAGATTGGTTAAAAACCCTAATTGGACGAGAATAAGCCTTGGGAAGACGAAAATGACCTAAATGTTCAACGAATGACACAAATGTACTTATTGGATGCACAAGATTGGTTAAAAACTCTAATTGCAAGAGAATAAGCCTTGGGAGGACGAAAAATGACCTAAATGTTCAAACAATGACACAAAATCACTTATTGGATGAACAAGTCTGGTTAAAAACCCTAATTGGACGAGAATAACTCTAGAGAGGACGAAAATGACGTAAATGTTCAACCAATGACACAAAATCACTTATTGGATGCACAAGGTTGGTTAAAAACCGTAATTGGAGGAGAATAAGCCTAGGGAGGACGAAAATGACCTAAATGTTCAACCAAAGACCTCAAATCAATTATTGGATGCACAAGATTGGTTAAAAACCCTAATTGGAGGAGAATAAGCCTAGGGAGGACGAAAAATGACCTAAATGTTCAACCAATGACACAAAACCACTTATTGGATGCACAAGATTGTTTAAAAACCCTAATTGGACGAGAATAAGCCTTGGGAGGACGAAAATGACCTAAATGTTCAACCAATGACACAAATGTACGTATTGGATGCACAAGATTGGTTAAAAACCCTAATTGGACGAGAATAAGCCTTGGGAGGACGAAAATGACCTAAATGTTCAACCAATGACAGAAATGTACTTATTGGATGCACAAGATTGGTTAAAAACCCTAATTGGACGAGAATAAGCCTTGGGAGGAAGAAAATGACCTAAATGTTCAACCAATGACACAAAATCACTTATTGGATGCACAAGATTGGTTAAAAACCCTAATTGGACGAGAATAAGCCTTGGGAGGACGAAAATGACCTAAATGTTCAACCAATGACACAAATGTACTTATTGGATGCACAAGATTGGTTAAAAACCCTAATTGGACGAGAATAAGCCTTGGGAGGACGAAATGAACTAAATGTTCAACCAATGACACAAATGTACTTAATGGATGCACAAGATTGGTTAAAAACCCTAATTGGACAAGAATAAGCCTTGGGAGGACGAAAATGACCTAAATGTACAACCAATGACACAAAATCACTTATAGGATGCACAAGATTGGTTAAAAACCCAAATTGGACGAGAATAAGCCTTGGGAGGAAGAAAATGACCTAAATGTTCAACCAATGACACAAAATCACTTATTGGATGCACAAGATTGGTTAAAAACCCTAATTGGACGAGAATAAGCCTTGGGAGGACGAAAATGACCTAAATGTTCAACCAATGACACAAATGTACTTATTGGATGCACAAGATTGGTTAAAAACCCTAATTGGACGAGAATAAACCTAGGGAGGACGAAAATAACCTAAATGTTCAACCAATGACACAAAATCACTTATTGGATGCACAAGATTGGTTAAAAACCCTAATTGGACGAGAATAAGCCTTGGGAGGACGAAAATGACCTAAATGTTCAACCAATGACACAAAATCACTTATTGGATGCACAAGATTGGTTAAAAACCCTAACTAGACGAGAATAAGCCTAGGGAGGATGAAAATGACCTAAATGTTCAACCAATGACACAAAATCACTTATTGGATGCACTAGATTGGTTAAAAACCCTAGCTGGACGAGAATAAGCATTCGGAGGACGAAAATGACTTAAATGTTCAACCAATGACACAAAATTACTTATTGGATGCACAAGATTGGTTAAAAACCCTAATTGGACGAGAATAAGCCTTGGGAGGACGAAAATGACCTAAATGTTCAACCAATGACACAAATGTACTTATTGGATGCACAAGATTGGTTAAAAACCCTAATTGGACGAGAATAAGCCTAGGGAGGACGAAAATGACCTAAATGTTTAATCATTGACACAAAATCACTTATTGGATGCACAAGATTGGTTAAAAACCCTCATTGGACAAGAATAAGCCTTGGGAGGACGAAAATCACCTAAATTTTCAACCAATGACACAAATGTACTTATTGGATTCACAAGATTGGATAAAAACCCTAATTGGACGAGAATAAGCGTTAAGAGGATGAAAATGACCTAAATGTTCAACCAATGACACAAAATCACTTATTGGATGCACAAGATTGGTTAAAAACCCTAATTGGACAAGAATAAGCCTTGGGAGGACGAAAATGACCTAAATGTTCAACCAATGACACAAAATCACTTATTGGAGGCACAAGATTGGTTAAAAACCCTAATTGGACGAGAATAAGCCTTGCGAGGACGAAAATGACCTTAATGTTCAACCAATGACACAAATGTACTTATTGGATGCACAAGATTGGTTAAAAACCCTAATTGGACGAGAATAAGCCTTGGGAGGACGAAAATGACCTAAATGTTCAACCAATGACACAAATGTACTTATTGGATGCACAAGATTGGTTAAAAACCCTAATTGGACGAGAATAAGCCTTGGGAGGACGAAAATGACCTAAATGTTCAACCAATGACACAAAATCACTTATTGGATGCACAAGATTGGTTAAAAACCCTAATTGGACGCGAATAAGCCTTGGGAGGATGAAAAATGACCTAAATGTTCAACCAATGACACAAATGTACTTATTGGATGCACAAGATTGGTTAAAAACCCTAATTGGACGAGAATAAGCCTAAGGAGGACGAAAATGACCTAAATGTTCAACCAATGACACAAAATCACTTATTGGATGCACAAGATTGGTTAAAAACCCTAATTGGACGAGAATAAGCCTAGGGAGTACAAAAATGACCTAAATGTTCAACCAATGACACAAAATCACTTATTGGATGCACAAGATTGGTTAAAAACCCTAATTGGACGAGAATAAGCCTAGGGAGGACGAAAATGACCTAAATGTTTAACCAATGACACAAATGTACTTATTGGATGCACAAGATTGGTTAAAAACTCTAATTGCACGAGAATAAGCCTTGGGAGGACGAAAAATGACCTAAATGTTCAACCAAAGACCTCAAATCAATTATTGGATGCACAAGATTGGTTAAAAACCCAAATTGGAGGAGAATAAGCCTAGGGAGGACGAAAAATGACCTAAATGTTCAACCAATGACACAAAATCACTTATTGGATGCACAAGATTGTTTAAAAACCCTAATTGGACGAGAATAAGCCTTGGGAGGACGAAAATGACCTAAATGTTCAACCAATGACACAAATGTACGTATTGGATGCACAAGATTGGTTAAAAACCCTAATTGGACGAGAATAAGCCTTGGGAGGACGAAAATGACCTAAATGTTCAACCAATGACGCAAATGTATTTATTTGATGCACAAGATTGGTTAAAAACCCTAATTGGACGAAAATAAGCCTTGGGAGGACGAAAATGACCTAAATGTTCAACCAATGACGCAAATGTACTTATTCGATGCACAAGATTGGTTAAAAAACCTAATTGGACGAAAATAAGCCTTGGGAGGACGAAAATGACCTAAATGTTCAACCAATCACACAAAATCACTAATTCGATGCACAAGATTGGTTAAAAACCCTAATTGGACGAGAATAAGCCTTGGGAGGACGAAAATGACCTAAATGTTCAACCAATGACACAAAATCACTAATTGGATGCACAAGATTGGTTAAAAACCCTAATTGGACGAGAATAAGCCTAGGGAGGACGAAAATGACCTAAATGTTCAACCAATGACACAAAATCACTTATTGGATGCGTAAGATTGGTTAAAAACCCTAATTGGACGAGAATAAGCCTAGGGAGGATGAAAATGACCTAAATGTTCAACCAATGATACAAAATTAATTATTGAATGCACAAGATTGGTTAAAAACCCTAATTGGACGAGAATAAGCAAATGGAGGACGAAAATGACCTAAATGTTTAACCAATGACACAAAATCACTTATTGGATGCACAAGATTGGTTAAAAACCCTAATTGGACGAGAATAAGCCTTGGGAGGACAAAAATGACCTAAATGTTCAACCAATGACACAAATGTACTTATTTGATGCACAAGATTGGTTAAAAACCCTAATTGGACGAGAATAAGCCTAGGGAGGACGAAAATGACCTAAATGTTCAACCAATGACACAAAATCACTTATTGGATGCACAAGATTGGTTAAAAACCCTAATTGGACGGGAATAAGCCTTGGGAGGACGAAAATGACCTAAATGTTCAACCAATGACACAAAATCACATATTGGATGCACAAGATTGGTTAAAAACCCTAATTGGACGAGAATAAGCCTAACGAGGATGAAAATGACCTAACTGTTCAACCAATGACACAAATGTACTTATTGGATGGACAAGATTGGTTAAAAACCCTAATTGGACGAGAATAAGCCTTAGGAGGACGAAAATGACATAAATGTTCGACCAATGACACAAATGTACTTATTGGATGCACAAGATTGGTTAAAAACCCTAATTGGACGAGAATAAGCCTTGGGAGGACATAAATGACCTAAATGTTCAACCAATAGCACAAAATCACTTATTGGATGCACAAGATTGGTTAAAAACCCTAATTGGAAGAGAATAAGCCTAGGGAGGACGAAAATGACCTAAATGTTCTACCAATGACAAAAAATCACTTATTGGATGCACAAGATTGGTTAAAAACCCTAATTGGACGAGAATAAGCCTTGGGAGGACGAAAATGACCTAAATGTTCAACCAATGACACAAATGTACTTATTGGATGCACAAGATTGGTTAAAAACCCTAATTGGACGAGAATAAGCCTTGGGAGGACGAAAATGACCTAAATGTTCAACCAACGACACAAATGTACTTATTCAATGCACAAGATTGGTTAAAAACCCTAATTGGACGAGAATAAGCCTTGGGAGGACAAAAATGACCTAAATGTTCAACCAACGACACAAAATCACTTATTGGATGCACGAGATTAATTAAAAACCCTAATTGGACGAGAATAAGCCTTGGGAGGACGAAAATGACCTAAATGTTCAACCAATGACACAAATGTACTTATTGGATGCACAAGATTGGTTAAAAACCCTAATTGGACGAGAATAAGCCTTGGGAGGACGAAAATGACCTAAATGTTCAACCAATGACACAAATGTACTTATTGGATGCACAAGATTGGTTAAAAACCCTAATTGGACGAGAATAAGCCTTAGGAGGACGAAAATGACCTAAATGTTCAACCAATGACACAAATGCACTTATTGGATGCACAAGATTGGTTAAAAACCCTAATTGGACGAGAATAAGCCTTGGGAGGACGAAAATGACCTAAATGTTCAACCAATGACACAAATGTACTTATTTGATGCACAAGATTGGTTAAAAACCCTAATTTGACGAGAATAAGCCAAGGGAGGACGAAAATGACATAAATGTTCAACCAATGACACAAAATCACTAATTGGATGCACAAGATTGGTTAAAAACCCTAATTGGACGAGAATAAGCCTAGGGAGCACGAAAATGACCTAAATGTTCAACCAATGACATAAATGTACTTATTGGATGCACAAGATTGGTTAAAAACCCTAATTGGACGAGAATAAGCCTTGGGAGGTCGAAAATGACCTAAATGTTCAACCAATGACACAAAATACTTTATTGGATGCACAAGATTGGTTAAAAACCCTTATTGGATGAGAATAAGCCTTGGGAGGACGAAAATGACCTAAATGTTCATCCAATGACACAAAATCACTTATTGGATACACAAGATTGGTTATAAACCCTAATTGGACGAGAATAAGCCTAGGGAGGACGAAAGTGACCTAAATTTTCAACCAATGACACAAAATCACTTATTGGATGCGTAAGATTGGTTAAAAACCCTAATTGGGTGAGAATAAGCCTAGGGAGGACGAAAATGACCTAAATGTTCAACCAATGATACAAAATTAATTATTGAATGCACAAGATTGGTTAAAAACCCTAATTTGACGAGACTAAGCCTATGGAGGACGAAAATGACCTAAATGTTCAACCAATGACACAAAATTACTTATTGGATGCACAAGTTTGGTTAAAAACCCTAATTGGACGAGAATAAGCCTTGGGAGGACGAAAATGACCTAAATGTTCAACCAATGACACAAAATCACTTATTGGATGCACAAGATTGGTTAAAAACCCTAATTGGACGAGAATAAGCCTTAAGAGGACGAAAATGACCTAAATGTTCAACCAATGACACAAATGTACCTATTGGATGCACAAGATTGGTTAAAAACCCTAATTGGACGAGAATAAGCCTTAGAAGGACGAAAATGACCTAAATGTTCAACCAATGACACAAATGTACTTATTTGATGCGCAAGATTAGTTAAAAACCCTAATTGGACGAGAATAAGCCTTGGGAGGACGAAAATGACCTAAATGTTCAACCAATGACACAAATGTACTTATTGGATGCACAAGATTGGTTAAAAACCCTAATTGGACGAGAATAAGCCTTGGGAGGAAGAAAATGGCCTAAATGTTCAACCAATCACATAAATGTACTTATTGGATGCACAAGATTGGTTAAAAACCCTAATTGGACGAGAATAAGCCTTGGGAGGACAAAGTGACCTAAATGTTCAACCAATGACACAAATGTACTTATTGGATGCGCAAGATTAGTTAAAAACCCTAATTGGACGAGAATAAGCCTTGGGAGGACGAAAATGACCTAAATGTTCAACCAATGACACAAATGTACTTATTGGATGCACAAGATTGGTTAAAAACCCTAATTGGACGAGAATAAGCCTTGGGAGGACAAAAATGATCTAAATGTTCAACCATCGACACAAAATCACTTATTGAATGCACGAGATTAATTAAAAACCCTAATTGGACGAGAATAAGCCTTGGGAGGACGAAAATGACCTAAATGTTCAACCAATGACACAAATGTACTTATTGGATGCACAAGATTGGTTAAAAACCCTAATTGGACGAGAATAAGCCTTGGGGGACGAAAATGACCTAAATGTTCAACCAATGACACAAAATGACTTATTGGATGCACAAGATTGGTTAAAAACCCTAATTGGACGAGAATAAGCCTTGGGAGGACGAAAATGACCTAAATGTTCAACCAATGACACAAATGTACTTATTGGATGCACAAGATTGGTTAAAAACCCTAATTGGACGAGAATAAGCCTTGGGAGGACGAAAATGACCTAAATGTTCAACCAATGACACAAATGTACTTATTGGATGCACAAGATTGGTTAAAAACCTTAAATTGACGAGAATAAGCCTTGGGAGGACGAAAATGACCTAAATGTTCAACCAATGACACAAAATCACTTATTGGATGCACAAGATTGGTTAAAAACCCTAATTGGACGAGAATAAGCCTTGGGAGGACGAAAATGACCTAAATGTTCAACCAATGGCACAAAATCTCTTATTGGATGCACAAGATTGGTTATAAACCCTAATTGGGTGAGAATAAGCCTAGGGAGGACGAAAATGACCTAAATGTTCAACCAATGATACAAAATTAATTATTGAATGCACAAGATTGGTTAAAAACCCTAATTTGACGAGAATAAGCCTATGGAGGACGAAAATGACCTAAATGTTCAACCAATGACACAAAATTACTTATTGGATGCACAAGATTGGTTAAAAACCCTAATTGGACGAGAATAAGCCTTGGGAGGACGAAAATGACCTAAATGTTCAACCAATGACACAAAATCACTTATTGGATGCACAAGATTGGTTAAAAACCCTAATTGGACGAGAATAAGCCTTGGGAGGAAGAAAATGACCTAAATGTTCAACCAATGACATAAAATCACTTATTGCATGCACAAGATTGGTTAAAAACCCTAATTGGACGAGAATAAGCCTTGGGAGGACGAAAATGACCTAAATGTTCAACCAATGACACAAATGTACTTATTGGATGCACAAGATTGGTTAAAAACCCTAATTGGACGAGAATAAGCCTTGGGAGGACGAAAATGACCTAAATGTTCAACCAACGACACAAATGTACTTATTCAATGCACAAGATTGGTTAAAAACCCTAATTGGACGAGAATAAGCCTTGGGAGGACAAAAATGACCTAAATGTTCAACCAACGACACAAAATCACTTATTGGATGCACGAGATTAATTAAAAACCCTAATTGGACGAGAATAAGCCTTGGGAGGACGAAAATGACCTAAATGTTCAACCAATGACACAAATGTACTTATTGGATGCACAAGATTGGTTAAAAACCCTAATTGGACGAGAATAAGCCTTGGGAGGACGAAAATGACCTAAATGTTCAACCAATGACAGAAAATCACTTATTGGATTCACAAGATTGGTTAAAAACCCTAATTGGACGAGAATAAGCCTTGGGAGGACGAAAATGACCTAAATGTTCAACCAATGACACAAATGTACTTATTGGATGCACAAGATTGGTTAAAAACCCTAATTGGACGAGAATAAGCCTTGGGAGGACGAAAATGACCTAAATGTTCAACCAATGACACAAATGTACTTATTGGATGCAAAGATTGGTTAAAAACCCTAATTAGACGAGAATAAGCCTTGGGAGGACGAAAATGACCTAAATGTTCAACCAATGACACAAATGTACTTATTGGATGCACAAGATTGGTTAAAAACCCTAATTGGACGAGAATAAGCCTTGGAAGGACGAAAATGACCTAAATGTTCAACGAATGACACAAATGTACTTATTGGATGCACAAGATTGGTTAAAAACCCTAATTGGACGAGAATAAGCCTTGGGAGGACGAAAATGACCTAAATGTTCAACCAATGACACAAAATCACTTATTGGATGCATAAGATTTGTTAAAAACCCTAATTCGACGAGAATAAGCCTTGGGAGGACGAAAATAACCTAAATGTTTAACCAATGACACAAATGTACTTATTGGATGCACAAGAATGGTTAAAAACCCTAATTGGACGAGAATAAGCCTTGGGAGGACGAAAATGACCTAAATGTTCAACCAATGACACAAAATCACTTATTGGATGCACAAGATTGGTTAAAAACCCTAATTGGACGAGAATAAGCCTTGGGAGGACGAAAATGACCTAAATGTTGAACCAATGACACAAAATCACTTATTGGATGCACAAGATGGGTTAAAAACCCTAATTGGACGAGAATAAGCCTTGGGAGGACGAAAATGACCTAAATGTTCAACCAATGACACAAATGTACTTATTGGATGCACAAGATTGGTTAAAAACCCTAATTGGACGAGAATAAGCCTTGGGAGGACGAAAATGACCTAAATGTTCAACCAATGAAAAAAATGTACTTATTGGATGCACAAGATTGGTTAAAACCCCTAATTGGACGAGAATAAGCCTTGGGAGGACGAAAATGACCTAAATGTTCAACCAATGACACAAAATCACTTATTGGATGCACAAGATTGGTTAAAAACCCTAATTGGACGAGAATAAGCCTTGGGAGGACGTAAATGTTGGGAGGACGAAAATGACCTAAATGTTCATTCAATGACACAAAATCACTTATTGGATGCACAAGATTGGTTAAAAACCCTAATTGGACGAGAATAAGTCTTGGGAGGACGAAAATGACCTAAATGTTCAACCAATGACACAAATGTACTTATTGGATGCACAAGATTGGTTAAAAACCCTAATTGGACGAGAATCAGCCTTGGGAGGACGAAAATGACCTAAATGTTCAACCAACGACACAAAATCACTTATTGGATGCACAAGATTGGTTAAAAACCCTAATTGGACGAGAATAAGCCTTGGGAGGACGAAAATGACATAAATGTTCAACAAATGACACAAATGTACTTGTTAGATGCACAAGATTGGTTAAAAACCCTAATTGGACGAGAATAAGCCTTGGGAGGACGAAAATGACCTAAATGTTCAACCAATGACACAAATGTACTTATTGGATGCACAAGATTGGTTAAAAACCCTAATTGGACGAGAATAAGCCTTGGGAGGACGAAAATGACATAAATGTTCAACCAATGACACAAATGTACTTATTGGATGCACAAGATTGGTTAAAAACCCTAATTGGACGAGAATAAGCCTTGGGAGGAAGAAAATGACCTATATGTTCAACCAATGACACAAATGTACTTATTGGATGCACAAGATTGGTTAAAAACCCTAATTGGACGAGAATAAGCCTTGGGAGGACGAAAATGACCTAAATGTTCAACCAATGACACAAATGTACTTATTGGATGCACAAGATTGGTTAAAAACCCTAATTGGACGAGAATAAGCCATGGGAGGACAAAAATGATCTAAATGTTCAACCAACGACACAAAATCACTTATTGGATGCACGAGATTAATTAAAAACCCTAATTGGACGAGAATAAGTCTTGGGAGGTCGAAAATGACTTAAATGTTCATCAAACGACACAAAATCACTTATTGGATGCACAAGATTGGTTAAAAACCCTAATTGGACGAGAATAAGCCTTGGGAGGACGAAAATGACCTAAATGTTCAACCAATGACACAAATGTACTTATTGGATGCACAAGATTGGTTAAAAACCCTAATTGAACGAAAATAAGCCTTGGGAGGACGAAAATGACCTAAATGTTCAACCAATGACACAAATGTACTTATTCGATGCACAAGATTGGTTAAAAACTCTAATTGCACGAGAATAAGCCCTTGGAGGACGAAAAATGACCTAAATGTTCAAACAATGACACAAAATCACTTATTGGATGAACAAGATTAGTTAAAAACCCTAATTGGACGAGAATAAGCATAGGGAGGACGAAAATGACCTAAATGTTCAACCAATGACACAAAATCACTTATTGGATGCACAAGATTGGTTAAAAACCCTAATTGGAGGAGAATAAGCCTAGGGAGGACGAAAATGACCTAAATGTTCAACCAATGACACAAAATCAATTATTGGATGCACAAGATTGGTTAAAAACCCTAATTGGAGAAGAATAAGCCTAGGGAGGACGAAAAATGACCTAAATGTTCAACCAATGACACAAAATCACTTATTGGATGCACAAGATTGTTTAAAAACCCTAATTGGACGAGAATAAGCCTTGGGAGGACGAAAATGACCTAAATGTTCAACCAATGACACAAATGTACGTATTGGATGCACAAGATTGGTTAAAAACCCTAATTGGACGAGAATAAGCCTTGGGAGGACGAAAATGACCTAAATGTTCAACCAATGACGCAAATGTATTTATTGGATGCACAAGATTGGTTAAAAACCCTAATTGGACGAAAATAAGCCTTGGGAAGACGAAAATGACCTAAAAGTTCAACCAATGACGCAAATGTACTTATTCGATGCACAAGATTGGTTAAAAAACCTAATTGGACGAAAATAAGCCTTGGGAGGACGAAAATGACCTAAATGTTCAACCAATCACACAAAATCACTAATTCGATGCACAAGATTGGTTAAAAACCCTAATTGGACGAGAATAAGCCTTGGGAGGACGAAAATGACCTAAATGTTCAACCAATGACACAAAATCACTAATTGGATGCACAAGATTGGTTCAAAACCCTAATTGGACGAGAATAAGCCTAGGGAGGACGAAATTGACCTAAATGTTCAAACAATGACACAAAATCACTTATTGGATGCACAAGATTGGTTCAAAACCCTAATTGGACGAGAATAAGCCTAGGGAGGACGAAAATGACCTAAATGTTCAACCAATGACACATAATCACTTATTGGATGCACAAGATTGGTTAAAAATCCTAATTGGACGAGAATAAGCCTTGGGAGGACGAAAATGACCTAAATGTTCATCCAATGACACAAAT